>MU181933.1:686687-701573 GCA_016904865.1 Pissodes strobi | reverse complement strand
CCAGGCTGGAGAACACCAAAGTACAAAGTCTGGAGCTGATCACTGGGGAGTGATCCAACAAACCCCATTTTTACCCCTGTCAGACTAGGGACCGCCAAAGGAATGAGTCTGAGGCCGATGCTTCGAGTGGAAGCGGCCCTAGGTGGTAGATGCATAAGCCTACTCGCATCGTCCGGTGAAAGACCACCCCACCAGAATTGGGGAGTGCTAAGTGGTTTTCCCAAATCACGTTCCGCTTCCGCGCTGGTGGTCCCGGGTTTCACAGTAGGAATATATGGACATGATGGTGCTTCCGGGATCAAAATATTCCGGAGGTAAACTCCCCGGCCATTCGGATCTCCGGGCGCTGGGTGGCCCTGGGAGCCCTTCACTCCGCATTTCACAGACAGCAAAGATACCGAACCAATTTAGAATAGATTTCTGCAACATAAGAAGCCTAAATACAAACATAAATTCGGTACACCAACATCTACAAGCAAATAGACCACACATATTAGCCCTTACAGAAACACAAGTATGTTCTACAACAACAACAGTGAACTACCTCTATCCTGGTTACGACTTACATACCCGATTTAGACATAAGTTCGGAATATGCCTTTTTGTCCGAAGCGACCTTTCATGTCACCGCGAGGAAACACTCGAACCGAACAACCTTGACGTCATGTGGCTCAAGTTCACCGCCAAGGGATTAACCAAGTTTATATGTTGTCTCTATCGCCCTCCGAGCGATAGAGCCTACCAAAGCTTTTTCTCAACACTAGCTACCACCTTTGACTCAATACAGGTCGATCACCCCAGTTCAGAAATAATCGTTCTGGGAGACTTCAATGCCCACAACACCAACTGGCTCAAACATCACAACAAGACCGACAACGAAGGTAGAGAAGCTGAAGCATTTGCCATCAACTCAACTTGTAGACGAACCAACTCGAATCTCAGAAAGGGGCGAATTCGCCGCCCTCCTGGATCTTTTTCTGACCACCAACCCTGACCAGTACAAGGTTACAGTTGGTCCGCCATTAGGTACCTCCGACCACAAACTTATTACAACAGGTTGTGAATTGCCACTCATACAGAAAGATCCACCATTGCCTCGCAAAAACTGGGACGATCTAAGGCAGTTTTACCTAGATTTTCCTTGGCTCGACGTCTGCTTTGCCGCTGACGACCCGTCAGACTGCTGCGAAGAGATCATGCAAGTAATCTCCTCAGGAATGGAAGCATACATCCCAAATTCCATCAAGTTACCATCAAAAGGAAAGCCCTGGTTCGACAAAAGATGCGAAAGAGCTGTAGGAAGGAAACAGCAAGCCTATAAGTACTGGCAGCAAAATCAGGACGCTGAAAATCGCAATTATTTTATCGAAGCGAGAAACGAGTGCAAGCGTGTGATCGATGAAAGTAAGGACAAACACAATCAAAGGATCAGGAATAAACTTTTGCAATGCCCCAGCGGCTCCAGGAATTTCTGGTCGGTAGCAAAGGCAGTAAGTAACAACTTTACAAAAACGTCTCTCCCACCTTTGACGGACGAACGTGGCATCACGGCGACTACAGCCAAGGAAAAAGCAAACATGCTCGCCAAAATGTTTTCATCGCACTCTACCTTAGACGTGCCCCAAAGTAAGACTCTCCCCACTATACCGAACATCAACACCACCATGGCAGAAGTCAAGTTTTCTCATCGTGATATTCGCAAAATCCTTAAAGAACTAGATACGCAAAAGGCATCAGGACCGGACGGAATACCTGCCATCGTGCTAAAGAACTGCGCCAACGAACTAACACCTGTTTTTTCCAGGCTTTTTTCTCTTTCTTACAGAAAAGGGATTTACCCATCCTCTTGGAAAGTCGCTCGAGTGCAACCTGTTCCAAAAAAAGGCAAGAAAACCACGCCCTCAAACTATCGCCCGATTGCCTTGCTTCCAATAGTCTCCAAAGTCATGGAACGTGTAGTCAACCAGCAACTACTCAAGTACCTCGAGAGCAACAGAATAATCAGCGATAATCAATACGGCTTTCGCAAAGAGAGATCGACAGGAGATATATTGGCCTATGTCACTCATATATGGAGTAGGGCAATTGAAAACTACGGAGAGTCTCGAGCGATTGCGTTGGATATTTCAAAGGCATTCGACAGAGTTTGGCATGACGGACTGCTCAACAAACTGCCTTCCTTGGGACTGCCTGCCTCTCTCTGCAGCTGGCTGGCCAGTTTCCTTAAGAACCGATCCCTACACGTTGCAGTCGATGGACACATCTCGGACACATTCACCATCAACGCGGGCGTGCCTCAGGGCGCAATACTTTCACTAACTCTGTTCCTCATCTATATTAATGACCTGCTGATCGAAACGAATAATCCTGTTTACAGTTTTGCAGATGACAGTACCCTTGTCTCCCACTTTAGATCAGAAAAACCCTTACCAGCGACTGAGACTCATCACCGCAGACAGGAGCAGATTACAGCAATTAATCAAGACCTGGAGAAAGTTCAAACTTGGGGCGACCGAAATTTGGTCCAGTTCAATGCAGCAAAGACCCAAGCAGCAACGTTTACTAAGAGGGCCAATACAGCGGGCCCTGACATCATTATGGCAGGATCGACCATTCCTTCATCCTCGTCAATCGGGCTGCTGGGTGTCTCGGTCAACAGCAATATGTCATGGCATGACCATGTTGCTAACATCGCAAAATCAGCCTCCCAGAAGCTTGGTGCGCTATTTCGCAACAAAAAACTCTATACACCGCAGCAGTTGCTCTTGCTGTACAAAGCGCAAATAAGACCGTGCTTAGAATATTGCTCACATATCTGGGGTGCCGCACCAAAGCATACCCTAAAGCTGCTGGATTCCATTCAGAAGAGGGCTGTGCGTCTCGTCGGCGATCCGGAGTTGACCCGGAATCTGGATAGCCTGGAACATCGCAGACATGTGGCCGAGATGTCTCTGTTTTACAGATACTTTCACGGCAGATGTTTCCAGGATTTGACTCGCATAATCCCGCCCCTGGCAACTCCTGTCAGGCAGTCCCGACAGACGGCAGGAGCGCACCAGTTCCTCGTACAACTAGAAACACCTAGAACATCGCTTTACCAGAATTCCTTTGTCTGGCGCACTGCATCACTGTGGAACTCACTTCCAGGACATCTGTTTCCCACTAATTACAACCTACAAATATTCAAGAACCGTGTCAATCAACATCTTCGCACACGCACCGCTCGTCGAGCGCTATAGGATCTACCTTTAGTGTGTGTGCCAACTGCCATAAAAAAAAAAGAAAAAAAAAGTCTCTGCTCTAATAGTAAGTGCAATGCTTTTGTTATTTTGGAGATAACATTGATATAAATGCAGCCTTTCTTCGTTACTATAAGACATTATAAGCTAAATATATACTTAACGTACAACAAACCAAAATTATTATTTGACACTTTTTTACGTTGGTTTCCAAAGCAGTTTATTTTGTTTTCCATGGCAGTTTTGATTTTGCAGCGTTAGTTGATTTTGATACTTCCAACATTTGGTTTACTTCTCCAATATGTAGTACCTAGGTATAGTTTGCTGGATATTTTTATTTATAAGGGTTTTGTTGCTTAAGCAACGATATTGTTAAATAACCACGTTTAAAATAAATCGCTTTTAATTATTTTAATTCACATGAACAAGATTTGCGTAAGTTTTCGTATTAAAACTTTTAGCCTTTACGGCACTCAGATTGGATTACTTTCCATTTTTTTTTTAAATATCACTGTATATTATTCTATATAATACAGCATATTTTTATAATAGTATAATAATTTTCATATTTATAACGTTTACTCATTAAATTTCCACTAGATGTATTTTTTATTGAATAAAAAATGTTTAATAGCGAATATTTTCTAAGCGGCGACAGATAGATATAGGCTATTTTATACAAAGTTACCTTGATTTTTTGTGAACAATCGAAATCCGTAATGATATACAGGGTGTTCCATTTAAAATTATCGACTTTTTAGTGATCTTATATATCCCAATTGGATTAATTTCTGACGTCACCCTGTATAATTTGTAGCCGAACTAACCAACTAAAATAATATATTATGGTATTATCTCTAAAAAATAATTACAGTTTTAGAAAACATTATATGCTTATATTTTTCCCTACTACCTTTAGTAAACACGTTTTTAGCAAAAAAATAAATAAACGGCTATTATATACTAAACCATGAGAGATAGCTATAGTATATCTTACGGAAAGTCACCCTTATTTTTTATGAGGAATCCATATCCAAAATAATATACAGGGTGTTCCATTTAATTTTTAAAAGTTGATCCCTGCCCATGGAAAACTGAGCACCCTGTAGACGTGCAAGTAAAATAATATAAAAGCTCCCGTAATAAGAATAACACTTTGTATTTAACTTTTTTTCGTATATCGAATATCTTCCGAAATAAGGGGATAGAGGATCTTATGTGAGACACCCTGTACAGTAATTTGGTATTATTTAAATGCCAGATTATATAATCTTTATCGCGCCACCCTATCTATTGAAGCTGTAGTTTGGGTCGTCGACTGTGTAGGCGGCCGTGAAGTTTCGTTTTTCCTCCGCGCCGGAGCTTTACTTTTCACTTTTCCGCCGGCGGAGGTAAAAGTGTTGTCATAGCAACATAGATACAATACAAACAGACAACAAAATAAGCGTCAATAACTCAAGATTTATTAAACTACAATTTGTATTTATCACTCAATTTGTGACTGCATTTCTAAAAATCACTAATTTAGGAACAAATTGGTTATTATTTAATCGAACTTACTCAATAACTGCTTATCAATACGGAATTAAAACGCAATCGGAGACGCAATATAAATAATTGACAGTGTCCACTGACAGCTTTATGTTACGTTATATTCACCGACACCGGTCTAAGCAAGGCCACCCACGACCGTGGTCTAAGCCGCCTTGGGAACCCATTTATCTTTAATAATTATTAGCTATTATTACTATTAAAAAGAGATGTTTTTGCATTAATTTGTCGACATTTGAAGAAAAAACTGCATATTTTATTTGGAGGAAAAGTTACTTTTCATGGCTTGCTCTCTATTACCAGCCTCACTCCGTTCGGCTGTTAAACACGAGCGCGCCATGAAAAGTATCACTTTTCCTCCATATAAAATAATATACTATTTTATTACGCATGTATCATAATCAACGATTATCGCACGCTGTAGCGTGCTTAAAATGATGTTTATGATGCGCCTACTTTTTTAAAGGTTGCTATAGAAACACTTGATCATGTCAAATGTGACAGATTAATATATTCGTCAATCCCTTAAGTTTAATATTTAAAACATTTTTGAGATTATGATGCATTCGTAATAAAAAATAGCGTATGATATACGTGTATAAGAGGCCTTTAAAGCCCTTGCGACTTACAAAACACTCCGCTGCGCGTCGTATTTTGAAATATGTTGCGCGTGTTTTAAAGGCCCTATACACATATATAATAATATACTAATATATTTCAGTCAAATGGCAATACATGATTATTAAAATATTAAAATATGATTACTTAATTTAGGGTTTTTAATAATCACTATCATCATCATTAAAACATTCTGGACAATAATTGATTGGTGTGATTAAATTTAACGAACCCTCAAGAAAATAAACTTTGCTACCGCGATGAAATACAAGCACATGGTCACCAAAGTTTTAAAAACCTTGTACTTACTTAGATATTGTGCTGGTATTACCATAAAGTTAAAGATAAGGGCCAGTGACTTTTTAAAAATTCGCTCTTAATAAGAAATTGTTTGTGGGTCAATCATCATCCTTAAAAGTCCCGCGTGAAACCGAATGATTTGATCAAAATAAATTAATTATCAATAGGAAATAAAGCAACTTTTTTGCTTCCGGTAAAATAATCCTTGTTGGAATTGCACTTAAGTATACATTTTTACCCTAGACACTTTTGCACTAGCAGGACGGATTATATTGCTCTAGCTAGACATATCGCAAATGTAGATAAAACTATGACCTGGATATTCGTCAGGATTAAATTTTATTCCTTGTCATAACCAGGTTTCACTCGACTATACATGAAGGACACGTTTGGATCGGATTTTAATAACTGTGATCATTCAGGTGAACAACATCGACAGCATTAGATAAACATGCGTTTGATTAGGATCAAAGTAGAATTTTTCATGTGTGTTATCAATACATTGATATCGTTCCCACTGGCGTCCCCTCAAAATGCAATAGAACTAAATTGAAAATGTCCGCATCACCAATTTGCCGAAGTCACAAAAACGCTATGAAAGAGCTCGATTGGGGCCCCAAAAATGAGTTATTCTTTAAAAGCGGATGGAAAATTTGTCTCTTTCTCAAACCGGTTTGTATTACGATTCGAAGCTTCTAACCATGCACAATATCATCTATCAGTAAGCTGTCAAATGCAATAAGTTGGTATATATTTCCCACATGTATGTATATGATCTATTATGCATCTGCACATGTTTTTCAGATTTACTACGAAGATGGCGCCGCGGTGATGCAAACAGAAAATAATTTTATATCTTACTTCTTTGGGCCGATGTAATTTAAATAGAAATACAGCAATTTTCAACATGCACATGTTTTTCGGAGTTACTACTAAGATGGCGCCGTGATGCAAACAGAAAATATTTTTTTTTAGTAGAAATACAGCAATTTTAAACATATACATCCAAGTTTTTCGATGCGTTCGATCCTATAAGAAGGTGGTTCTGCCAACAGAACAGAATTTAAGACATACCATTAGTTCCCAACCATATTTACTACAAATAGGATATTGTGATTACATCCAGATGTTGAATAAGATAATAATAGTATTAATGGAATAGACCAGAAGGTCGAAGCAGACGCCATATCCATTAAAAATGATATAGCTTAAGTCGGCGGGGCTGAAAGCGAAGACGTCAGCAAAATTCTTGGAATCCCAGCTAAACCGAAAGCGGGATCAAATCCTGTTTGACAGAACATGCGAGATGGCGGCAAAGAGAAACAGCGCTGAGTTCACGATAAACCTCATAGTAAACGTCGTAACTACGAGAAAGGACAAGAAAATGATACTCCTGCAAACCGCATTTTCGAACGCTTCTCAAGCTTTTCCAGAGACTGCCAAAACTTCCTCACAATCAGATATTTTTTGAAGAAACTGTATTTTTATACTACTTTGTACTCTTACTACTCCTTGCAAGTTTTTAAAATATGGAAATAAAGAATAATTCTTTTAGCATCCTATAGCCAGTATCCAATCGTTCCAAATAAGCATGCATTTGCATATTGGGAGAGCTTCTAGTTAAAGTCATCTCTCCGCCTACCAAATTTCGAAGTGAACTCGTTGAAAATGCATCAAAACGAGAAAACAAGATTGATTAAAATTCATTTCGCAAGAATGGAAATGTAGTAGGCCAATTAAACTGTCAGAGACAAGACGCATTAAGAAGAGTCTGATTAGCACAATAGTTTTATATTTATCCGACAGGAAAATACTTCTTCAGAGCTTCTCAGAGAGAAATATTCTCGTGATAAATAGTGGTGTTTCGCTGTGTTCTGTTCTGCCCAACCTTTAGAACGTGCTCTATAACGACTTGCTAGAAATGGATATGCCCAACGAAGTATGGTTGGTTTTGCAATGGTGGCGTTCAATGAGGAGAAGATAATAAATACTGTTGATCTGATCTTGGAACGGGTCTTAAATTTGATGACAAGGAACAAACTAGCTCTAGTTCCGGAGGAGAGTTCTTCTGGCCAAGAAGCGAAGAATGTCACCTTACGGTGAGGAGCGTAAGTACTTGGAGGTATGGTTGGAGAGCAAGCTGACTTTTGGTGAACACGTTGAGAGAGTCATCATAAAGAGCGAAAAAACGGTGAAGGCAGCGTCATGTTTGATGCCAAATATAGAAGGTCTCAAGTCACCCAAACGCCACGCGCCGGTTGTAGGCATCTATGATGATATGATACTCTGCAGCAAAATATGAAAGGCTTATGACCAAACTGAAGAGTCGTTCGAAGCAAATTTGCCATTAGAATGACGGGCGCATACAGAATAATATCTACCGAGGTAGTATATATCTGGCGGTAATGTGGCGGATATTCTGCGAGCTTACCTGTGACGTTTATCTGTCCGAGATGTGGAGACTGGCGTTAGAGCGAAGTAATGCGAGAGCGATTACCATTACAGCGGTGCTGTTAGACGGGGGCTAGGGATGGTTTTTTTAATTATTAGGCGGACCTCTAGAGATATCCAACGCCCTCAGTCGCTAGACTATCAGACTAAGGTGTCTTTAGAAGATTTTATGAACGCCTCAAAAACATACCAGTCTTTTAAGGAACATTGAAGCAAAAATCTATTGAACTAATTGGAGATTGATTGAAATAGTAGGATTAGTATTAGTAGGTAACAGTATGTGGTCGATGCCGAGTGTTTAGACTTAGAATATCCTTTTTTTGACCATCTTCATTTCAACAATTGAGATGACCCATAATCGCTAAGGTCGAGGAAGGGTTGCGGTGCTGAAAACTTTTGTTTTGGACACCCCACCCCGTTAAGTGATATGGAGATTCCTTCGCTGCTATTCCAGAATATACATAGAAAAGTATATAGTACATATACGCGTTCAAGCGCGGAGTTTCAAACCAGTCGAGCAATATAAACTGAATGAGAGACAGTTTAAAGAAATGGTTAACGCCTTGGTAAAAGATAAAGCAATATAGTCCGTTAAGTTTCGTTGTGCCCCACAATTTGACGTATATGGTTAGCATTTGGTCATTATCATCACAAAAGAAGCATATCTTCCATTTCTCTATTAAGTCATCAAGCTGTAAATCTATTATAGGCCCTCATCAAATGACAGCAAGGGCAATTATTATTTGGAACATTTTCAAATCATCTACAAATGGATAAGACGTGCCATAAAAGGTTTGTCGGGCGAGATACTCCAAAGATTTCGGTCTCATTCAAACAAATATCTTGTATGCAATCGTATCGATGGCCTTGATGTAACAGTAGCACTCTTCAAGGCCTCTAGCAAGTAATAAGAATAAGTAAGAAGGTTAAGACAATATTTTCACTTGCTCACTGATGATCAGTGGAGGCAAATCTGAACTTATGTGTTTAATTACAAACCACCGTTCCCATCATGCCCAAAGTCATGGAGAAACTAAACAACGAACCGCTCTTAAAATAACTCGAATCGGCAGACATTATAAGCAATCGCCAGCATAGATAAACGGGAGATCTCCTGACTTACTTGAGCTATCTGCTGACCGCAGCCATAGAGAGCTACGACGTGCAATGGCTCTCGACATATCCAAAGCATTTGATAGGGTGTGGCATGACAGATTGTTAAGCAAATTGACAGCATACGCTAACCCAAACTACCACCTGCACTGCTTCTCTGGCTTTCTAGTTCCTTAAGGGATCGAAGCATGCGATATGGTATTGATGGACATCTCTCGGAGAAATTTAAATTCAATGCCAGAGTTCCTCAAGGGTGTATATTATCTCCCACATTGTTCCTGCTTTATATCAACGATCTGTTAGACAGGACAAACAATTCTAAGTACAGTTTTGCAGACGACAGCACTCTTATATCCTCATTCATGTCGCGGATCCAATGACCGCTGCTCGTTTCCAACGCGAGCGAGAAGATCAGATTGCTGCCATCAATAAGCATATGAACGCCATCGTGGAATGAGGTGAAAGAAACAATGTCCAGTGTAACGCAGAAAAGACTCTAGCAGCTATCTTCTCAAAAAAAAACAAACACCATAGGACCTGATTTAAAAAATGACAGGACAAACACTGACTCTGGACCCATCCATGAACTTGCTGGCCATCAACGTAGAAAATAACCATGTCTTGGCGTTATCACGTCACCAAAATTGCTAAGGCAGCAGCACAAAAGCTAAAAGCCACGTATAGAGCAAAAAAGTTATTAAAGCCCAGATAAGACCATCTCTGGAATACTGTTTTCATGTGTGGAGCTGAGCTCGTCACCCAAACACTTGCTCAAGATCTTGAACTCCATACAGAGGAGAGCAGTTCGTCTTGTGGATGACACAGAGTTGATTAACGAAAAGTGGGGGACCTATCTCTTTACTATTAATACTACTACGGAAGGTGGTCCTTTGTCTGGAGTACTGCGTCGCTCTAGACAGGACTTCCGAGTAACGTGTTTTCCGAAAACTACAACTTACAGTGCTTCAAGTCCCACCTCCACCATTTTCTCCGCACACGCACTGCTCGTTGAGTGGTATAGGATTTTCCTCTTGTGTGCGTGCGGAACATAAAAAACATACAAACACCGTAATATTATAATTTCATATGCTACGTAGTTGCGGGCAGTTCCAACGTGGTTAAGAAAATCGCGTCGATTGTTCGATACTGTGGTTGACTAACATTTTTTTCTGGATGCTTTTAGGAGAATGACTCAAATATATTAATGTCGTCAAAGCCGATGCTGAAGGCATTGCGCGTGAAAGCCGTCCATTTTGTTCGATTGCGAGGGTTGATTCCGAAAAGGGATTTTTAATTAGCTACAGAACATTTTTGTGTCGCGCCGTGGCCTGAATCAGAGATCGGTCCGTCGTCAAATCCGTAATGATTTTATGCTGGCATTATATAAAATAATATCTTTGCGATTAATAGGTTCTCGTCGAACTATCTTTGATCGCATTACTTTTTGTTAACGACACAAAAATAGATTATTGTTAATTATTTTGCTTTAATATGATCTCTACCTGCTGAGCATAAGTTTACTGATATAGTATCTATTTCGGGATTCAGGTTCTTATAAAAAAGAAAGGTCAAATTCTTGAAATTTTGGATATAAAAATAGTATTTATTGAAATTGAAGATCATATCTTTTCAAAAAATTAAACTATTCAGTGGTGTCTAAAACAGCGTTAGTTCAGCTATTGATGATATTATTACCGGAATGCTACCAAATGAGCCCAAGAACTCTCAATGAAAATTTCAAAATGCTATCAATACAATGCGAAAACAGCAGATCTTTATTAATTAGCATTTCGTATATGCATTTCCATATTTTTGTTCAAAAATAAATTTACTAACCGTAATATATTTTTTAAGATTAAAAACCGAAATTCTTTAAGATACATATGTCTGCATATGGTGGTCCCACGCTGTGGAACACAGAACGAAATGAACTTTATCATGTACTGGACAAATGACAATGACATAACAAATTAAATATTTCTAAAAACTCTCGAAGAGGTTTTCATAGTATGTCAAATTTGATATATATATTTGGGAAGCTCGAGAGGTTTTCAGGGCAAATTTATATATTTTCAATTAGGATGAAAAAAGGTTTCGACGCTAGTTTCCACCATGAATTTTTCTCCAAACCACTCAAGTGTAAATTTACTAGTTTGTATTGCCCACCGTATAATCCAGACCCAGCTCCTTCTGACTTTGCTTTATTCAATATCTTATCCATATTCAACAATATAGGTATTGGGCTGATTTTTTGCTACAAATGAGATAGATTTACTTAGAAAAATGAGATCTACCGTTTATCATTACATTTAAAAAAATTATCTTTGCAGCCCTATTCTGATTGCGACCGTATCTCAGGTCTTCACACTTAATTATTATTATACCTACTATAAACTGCTGAAACGTGATACTACTTCGTATCTATTGCTGTAATCAGGTGTCACAAAGTGATAATAAATGAGGGTTTTCGTAAATATATCCCGTGGTCCTGAGAGGATCCTCGTCGTCGTCGTCTTCTAGTCGTCACCGCTGAAACGGTCACCTGATTAATGACCTCAAACTTCATGTTTAACAACGATGTTTTGTTATCTAAACGCCGGAGCAACATTTGCGACTGCAAAGTATCTCCAGGAGCGACAGCGAGAGTCGCTAGGTTATTAGGGACATGTGATAGCATTAAAACCATTATTTAGGCGCGTATTAGTGTTCGTGTGCTCGGTAATAACGTTTGAAAGGGCAAGAGAAGAGAAATGCTTATTCTTAAGGAGGACAATGACGAAGTATTAAATCACGATAATACAATGGCCACTCATGCTATTTTTGTCCGAAAAATAATAGATTACATAGTCTTGTCTTGACCATGATGTTGTAGGTAAACGAATCCTTGCTATATACTCATATGGGCTGAAACTATTTTGCTCAATTATGAAGTGAAAATAACCTGTTACCAATTTGGAAGGAAAATGCCTTACAGTTTCTGCAAATTCACGTTTTATATGTGATAAAATGAAGACTATTTTTTTATATTTATCATGCATTTGCAGCAATATATTTTATACTTTTAGCATATTATAAACAAACTAGAAAGTTCACTCAGCGGTAAATCTTTTGATGCAATTCAGCCACATTCTGAGCGATTCGCTGCGTAAGTATCTGATCGATTCGCGTGGCTTCCTCTAGCCAGGCGTTTACCAGAAATGTATTCAGGAGATTGTATGGACACGTACCGAAAGACCTACTGACTGCCGGCCGGGTGAAAAATCAAGTGAAATCGAGCGAAGTTGTAAAAATATTGTCATAGGAGGAAATTAAAAAAAAAATGCTACATGTGATGTCATTTTTAGGTGATACCACTGTTGCTATCTCAGAATCTAACAAGAATTTAACACTGCAAATCGATCTTGAAAAGGCATCAATAATGGCAACTTTTTTCTAATTTAATCATCTTTGTAGCTTGACCGTTTCAAAGATAGCAATAATAGTGGAACTACCTAAAATTTTTTTATAATTATATAATAATATAATACTTCGTAACCTCATTTTTACTATACTTCTTTGAGCTCATGAGAGTGATTTTTCAAGGCCATGTCACGACATGGTTTATGTTTTTGTCTCGCGTTACGGAATTTTCGTATCGTTGATTGGACGACTAAGCCAAACTAACCAAATCTGTCAAAATTGATTATACCGTATCGGTATCATGACTAAAATAAGTTGAGAATAAGTGAAACTAACCGAAAATTGAATCGATGACTAAATTTGCATAAACATAAATACTGATATATAACCATACTTAAAAATCGGAAGTCGATAGAGCAATGACAACTGTATAAAAAATGTCATATACATTTTTCGGTATTATTTATAGTTAGTTTTGATGTATTTGTGACAAGTAAGGTTAGAAAAAATTTAATAATTTTACTTACAATTAGACTATTGACGCTAAAATGTACTAGATTAATTTTGTTGACTGTAATTTTATGCTTATTTTGTAACTAAATAACTGCGAATTTGGTAAATTTATTTCGAGAAAAACGTTAAAAGATCAAACCTTTTTATTGCCTTATAATTAATCATTAATTTTTCAAGCAAAACTATAAACAATACCGACATATTGTATATGATATAGTTGACATTGCTTTATCGACTTCCAATTTTTAATTTCGACAAAATCTACACTCTTCCAAAAGTAAGTAAAAATACTTAAACTAGGTCGCGTGAAAGAGAATATGGTTATGTCCCTAAAACGTGAAGACAATGTGTCAATATTTATGTTAAAATATGTCAACTTAATCTCCTGTTAATATACGATTATATAGATTTCAGTAAAATGGACGTTCAAGCAACTATCAAATATGACAGTTAAATAAATTGGCCAATATTTTCCTTATTATTACAGATATCGAAAAAGTGTTTAACAAAAAGGTTTAACGATGCTTTATTGTATGCAAATAAAATTTGACATCTGCAACTGACAGTTTTAGATGTCAAATTATTTCGAATGTCAAAAAATTACCTTAACATTTTGACGCATTTAAATATCATATTTTGACATATAATATTTATTTGTAGAAAAAGTATCTATGTTTATTTTATATATTATATGTTCATATGTCAGCAAGAGCGTTTTTAGAATTAATTTGATATCATATTTGACATATGTTAGTTTTGGCCGAATCATTTATGCCAAAATTAGTAGCCATATTCAGGTAATTATGGCGATCTTTTTAGGCTAACTCAGTATTATCTGCGAATCGTTTGGATAAATAAAAAATTTTTGTCTAGTACGTGTCTGTCTTATCAATTTTATTATATTGCGAAGTATACTGCATGACATTAGTTAAATTTGAACATGATTTACATGTAAATTTTTCAGAAATATTTGAAATAAACAGGTGATTACATGGCATTTTTAACATTGATATATGTATATGATAAACGTTCCTTAAGGATATGAAATTAAACTCTTTTAAATATGATAGTATATTGTAGATAATAGTTGTTATTATATTGTTATTAATTTGATTCAGTTTTGTATTGTCTTTTAACAACTAATTGAGGATTTGTTTTTATATGTATTTGTAAATATATCGGTAATAGTTCGAAAAAACCAGATTTTTCAAAAAAAAATAATTTCTTTAACAGCCTGTATGTGATTTTAAAAACTTAATTATTAATTTTTATCCGGTTCCCATACGTTGTAATCAATTTTAAAAGATTTGGTTAGTTTGGGTTAGTAGTCCAATCAACTTTCGGTAAGTTTTAATTATTCTCAACTTATTTTACACATTTGAAGCGGTTTCTATATGTTATACTCAATTTTAATAGAATTGGTTTGTTTGGGTTAATCGACGATACAACTTTCGGTTAGCTTCACTTAGTTTCAACTTATTTTAGTCATTTGTACCAGTTACAATACGTTATAATCAATATTAATAGATTTGGTTAGTTTAGGTTAGTCATTGATTCAACTTTCGGTTAGTTTTACTTAGTATCAACTTATTTTAATCATTTGAATGGGTTCCGATCCGTTATAATAAATGTTAAGAGATTTGGTTAGTTTGGGTAGGTCGTCCAATTAACTTTCGGTTAGTTTCTCAGGGCCAATTTACAA
>MU181933.1:663902-686587 GCA_016904865.1 Pissodes strobi | reverse complement strand
CTATAGATTTTATCTATTTGCCTTTGTATTTTACATTGCTTCGTATATATTTCCACCGAAGTCCAAACAAAATATTAAAATAGAAATAAAATTAAGGATTTTCACAATCCAACTCTGTTCTAGTTTATGTATACTTTGCTTTTAGGTTCTACGAAAATATAAAGGACAAAAAATTCCTCCGAAAATAATATTACGAGTAGTGTATTTTTGAGAACACTTCCCCTAATTTATGTTCTCCTTCTTCCAAAGATCCATTTGGAAAATGAGGTTGTGCCCAGCTTTTCTGAGATAGCTTGTATGGAATATATTTCCCAAAATTTGAAAAATATATAGTAATATCAGTCGATACAAATCTTTAGAATTTTGACAATGTAAGTTGTCCGAAGATCTAAATGAAATTCTTACGAACATATGAGTAGTGCATTTAGGAGAGCACCTGTTCCAAATTTGCTTTCCTGTATTTTCTAATGTTTGTACGAAAAATAAATTAGTAGCTCGTCCAGCTTTTTTGAGGCATGCTGTATTATATAACAGGTTTCAAAAATCCAATCAGATGAAACAAAATCTGCTTGTCGACTTTTCATTGTCTAGAGTGTCAAACAACCTCAATAAATCAAGGGATATCTGTGTACCTCATTTTCTTATTTAAAAGTAGCAATCCACGCAATTGTGTCATGAAAAGTATGGCTTTTCATAGTTTTAATGACTTATCATTTTATGAAATATTATCTATCTGTATGTAAAACTTTTCATTATATCTTTGATTGACTAAATCTTTGAATGATGCCTGTATGTGTGGCTTTTCAATGACTTTTCATATGACTTCTGAAATTAGGAATCCTGGCCAGTCTATCAAGAAGCATCTTTTTATAGTTTGTATAACTTTTCATTGGTTAAAATTGTCAAGGACTATTTTATTGTCTGAAAAAGGGACTCAATATTTATCGCTAGACCAATAGTTATGTATATCTATATTATATATCCGTATGATCGTGCAATGATTTCAGCTTTTGCAGAAACGATAAACTATTCTGCTATCGATAGACACCGCTGCATCTCTCGGTTTGGTTAAGTTAAAGGGTGATTGGCCTCCAGCGTCTCATATCTAGCTTAGAATTTTTCTATCAAATTCGATTGCCTAACAAAGTTGATAATCTGGCGCTGCGTTTGCATATCAAATATTGAGTGCGAAAATCATCTTCGTTTGCAAACAATCTGAGGTTATTTCATCTGCGATCCAACTTTTTATGTCGTTTTGCTATTAATTTTTTTTTAGAATTTGCGACAAATATATTATTGACAATATGCTAGAATTAATATTTAAATCGTTTTCCGTCCTCTAATCAGCTTTGTGCCGATCCCTAACCGCTTTTACTTGACCTCCAACCTTTTTGCTGCGAAATCTAACCACATTAACAGGTTTCCAATCACTTTCAATCAGTCCCCAATCGCTTAGACATATCTATCGTTATCTTCTAAGTGTACCTGAAAAAAAATCGATCTCCACTGCCTTTTTCGCACATTTTTTTTGAACTTTGTGTGCTATTTGATTCAAGTGGCATAAATGGTGTATTAAAATATTCAAATACAGTTTTGCTGTGCTCTGAACACGTAGACCAAAGTTTAATAAACATAATGACGTAACCGAGTAGTGCTACATGTTTATAGAGACACTTAAAAGTTAAGTTGAACTCACCTTAAAACTAAACTTCAATCTTTTATTTTATCGACGATTCCCGTTAAACTTTCGCAATGTCTTAAGTGAAGTTCCAGGCAAAGTTTGTCTTATCAAGATTCAAATTACTTATAGGGAACTATTTTAGTCTGTTTTACAGTAAATGCTAGTTCGCTCTTAAACATTTTGTTGTGCGACGGGGCCTTTTTCCTTAACGACCAAACGTTATCGTCTTTATATTTTATTTCGTTAATAATACATTTTAAATGAGAGATGTCCTGGATATTCTCTCCAGGAAATAGTAATGATTTTTAAAGACAAATGATTGTGTTGTCTAAGCACGTTAAAGCAGAAATTTTGCCGTTGGTGATGAAAAAAATATGCAGTTTAATGTATCATTGCTTGAATTTAATTAAAGTATTTATTTAGCCACGAACTCAATATTTCTCACGTGTGCTACTCCATTTTAGGGCGTGGGAATCTGTCATCTGCCAAGTTTAGCATTTTATTCTTATTTTTCGTTCACGTGAGCCACTTCTTTTTGGTTTTTGCCAGCTGTCATTTTAAGATGCAAAATAAAAGCGAAAGGAAGTTGACAAGTCATAATTTCGATCAATAATAATATGCGAGAGGTTAAATTTAACTGCAATTTTTAACTTGTGGTGAAATCTAAAGTTAGTATCAAACGATAGCTTATGAAAAACAAAGACAGGAAAGTGCAAACCATTTTGGTCTATCTTTAGCCGTTTAGCTTTGATATGCAGTCACACTTGTTTCAACTGTCAATATTTCGAAAACAGTTGGAGATAAGTATAGAATATTATTCATGAATGGTGTCTTGAATTATTCGTACAATCCAAATATTCAATAATATATAGGGTGTTCTATTTAAAATACCGCTGCTGCTACTTCTTTTTAGTAGAAGTTGCAACACTGCATTCTCGAAAATATTTTAGCAAAGTAGAGCATATCCGTTTATATAAACGACCAAATTTTCAGAATGATCCTTTGAAACGTCTAAGGTACCGTCCACTGTGATACACCCTATATATATCGAGTGGAACATTTAAACAAATAAAATAAATTAAAGCTAGTTAAAATTTAAATGTTACTTTAAAACTGCCTTATTTTTTGTCAGTCCTGGTCCTAGACCCAAATTATTTGGTAGCAGTTAGCTATTTTCTACCTAAAGCTGAAGTTCATAATATTTGACTGCAAAGGTACTCTTCCTTATATTTCTTATTTAGTAAGCAATGAATATTAATATTACCCTTGCTGCTAATTATTGTTAGTTAAATCAGTTATCTTCCTTTTATTTGAAATAGTGTTCGAATGCTGTAACTATGTAACCAGCCTTAAGCGTTGAGTTCCAAACTTGTAACCTTATTTACTAATTGCTCATTAGACGGTCCATATGCCAGGTTTACTAGGCGGATTCATTTTTTTTAAGACGTGGGTTTATGTCATGGCGGTTAGGGTAGGGTGCCACTAATTTTATTTACGAGAAATTTATCAATGGTTATTGATCCTTGAAAATAGGGTAATAAAATTTAGAAAAAATACCCTGTAGAAGAACGTCGAAGAATTTTGAATACACAGATTAGTTAATATCTTGACTGAAATTTACCAAAATAAACATCAAGATTACGAATAACTTATTTATTAAACAGATAATGGAAACTTACACCAACTCTTTTAGAACAGTTAATCCTAGCTCAAATCAATGTGAGGTTCTAGTTACGCTTTTAAATCAATAGGAAGATTCTCCTGTTAGATATCTCACCGATATTACAAAAATAGTAAATCAAAGCGACATAATATACTACTTGTTATCTATGTCTTATAACTTTGAGATTATCATTAAACCCAATTGAATGAATATTAACCAAGCTTATCCTAAATGGATCCCGTGGCAGTCCAGTAAACAGACCAAAAAACAGTTCTCAATAATACCAAATCAATAAACTAACATGTGAGGTAAATATGTACATTTAGAGCCATTAAATTTCTATAGATAAACGGATTAAGCTCAAGTTGATTTCAATATCAAGGCGACAAATTAAATTTGTAATTTCAACTAAGTGAAATAAATAATTTCAACTAAGTGAAATAAATACAGTCAAATGCAGTAATAAATAACTAAATCACCTATTTTGATAGTAGCCAAATGAAATCTCTAAATAACTAAAGATAAAATTAAGCATATCTTTTAAAGGTAAGCTCTGTAAACAAGATAGCTAGATCAGTAAATAAAATGAGATTTAACGAGAGTTTAAACGATTGACGTCAAACAGCCTAGTCGTTTGATTATAAATTCATTAATTAAAAAGATAAACAAGCATAAGCGATATACGGTAATTAAGACAAATGTCTTACAGTCGTGAATTATAAATTCATGAATTAAAATGATAGCCTACGTTAAGACAAACGACCTATGGTCATTAATTATAAATTAATTAATTAAAATATTATATCACGACAGATCGGGAATTAAGGTCCTTAAATAAATAAATATTGATTTTACTTGAATCTGGTCGAGTTGTAGACACTGAGTTTCCTATGAACTACCCTCCACCATGTGGTTGCATCAACCTGACTCCCTGACAAAAAAACCCTCGGTACGGCTAACTGATGACGGGATTAGCAAGGTCTGCTTCGAGAAGAGAAAGTGTTGTTACCTCACAGAAGGAACTTTATTCCATATAATGAATTCTGTCATACAGACGGACCCTAGTTAAATGATAAATAATTTAAACCATCCTAAATAGAAACATTCGTATCGAACATACCTTAAAAAAGAGGTCACTACACTACTTCATCACCAACGTTTATAGACGATATGGCCGGAAGTTTTAGACAATACGCATTCTACTTAATTTACTTAATAGGTACGGGCTCACCTTGAGTGTTCAGACGAGAAGGGCTATTAATTTTCTCAGCAATGAATAAATGTATATCACCTTTGTCAAGTGACGCATTAAACGGATGTATATATGTATATGTATATTGTAAAGGGTTTTTCAATTGGGACGGGTCGACGGCGTTCGTTTAAATTGTTGTTTATTATTCAGTCACTGATGCCAAATCACCATGGCAAGTTACACGATTGAGCAGCACGTCCAAATGATAAAACTTTATTATCAAAATGAGTGTTCGTTAGTGCAAACGTTGGGCGCGTTGGCCACCGCGTCTGCCACGCGCTTCAAAGTCGACTCTCCAACGTTTGGTGGCCAAATTCGAGATAACCTGTTCGATAAACAATCAGCCAACACCCGTGCGTCAAAGAAATGCCAGATCGGCTGAGAACATCGCCGCTGTCCGTGAAAGGGTGCAGGAGAACCCGAGGCAGGCAATTCCTCGTCGTGCACAAGAGCTCAGCCATTCGCAGACTTCAACTTGGCGAATTTTGCGTCGGGACTTGAGCCTGTACCCGTACAAGATCCAATTGACCCATGAGCTCAAAGTTAATGACCATAGACAACGCCGCTTGTTTGCTGACTGGGCTTCGGAGCGTTTGGAAGAGGACCCGAATTTTTGGCCGAAAAATCATCTTTAGCGATGAGGCGCATTTTTGGATGAATGGCTATGTAAAACGCCAACCTACACGAGGTTCACCAGGTGGCAATGCATTCACAAAAAGTTACCGAATTTTGGGGCGGCGGCGTCATCGGACCGTTCTTTTTCGAAAACGACGTTGCTGAGGCCATCACCGTCAACGGCGACCGCTACAGAATGATGATAACCGATTTTCTTTGGCCCAGATTGAACAATATGGACGTGAACGACATGTGGTTCCAACAGGACGGCGCTACGAGCCACACAGCGGACGCCACGATGAACATTCAGCGTGAACGATTTGAGGGTAATGTTATCTCTGGCAGAGGTGACGTGAATTGGCCACCAAGATCCTGCGATTTGACCCCGCTAGACTATTTCTTGTGGGGTTTTCTGAAGTCGCAGGTCTATGCCTATAAGCCGCAATCGACCGATGCCCTTAAAGTCAACATAACCCAGGCCATCGCTCAAATTCAGCTGGATCCATGTGGCAGAGTCATTGAAAATTGGACCACTCGGATCCGTGCCACCGTGAGAAGCCGCGGCTCGCATTTGAACGATGTCATATTCCATAAATAATGGCATACATAGGTCTTTTAAATAAATATAGAATTTCGTTAATACCTTACACACAGCTTGTTTTATTCCATTTCAACATCGACCCGCCCTTATTGAAAAACCCTTTATTAGTAACATTTGCAGCGTTACACTAACTGACTCAGATCTCACTTCAAGTTGCAAAGCAATAATAACATCTAATTGATTTTACGACCGCAACTACATAGTTATGTCTAATTTTGATTGTCCGTCGGTTCATAGTATGCAAAATTAATGACGTACCATTCAATAAAATAGTATATTATGCAATGAGCATCTAATAATGGGGATTAAGACACGAGCATGAGAGTTACGATACGAGCCGTAGGCGATTGTAGCAACGAATGTGAATGCCTTACCATTAAATATGAGTTACATACCTAATCTTTTCTACCATCAGTCATATTAATGAAAAATAATCTTTGATTTTTAAGATTTACTTCGTAAATTGTCAAATTTGATAAATGTTAAATCTGTCATGATCATGGTTGTCTTTGATATTGACCAATTATCACTAACCTAAACTAACCGCAAAGGCAAACTGCAATCGATGCCGACTAAAACAACAAACAATTAAGCGCCACTCAACTGACAGTGACTAATAATAAATAATAATAATAATAATAATAATAATAATAATAATAATAATAAAGGAATAAACGGTAAACGGAGGCCAGCGGTGAACGACTCAATGATTCCCGGAAATCACGATCGGTGAAATTGGTGCCGAAAATCGGATCTGCAATCCTTAAAACTATATTTGTCTTACCTTAGGCTTCCGTCAAGATTGTCAAGATACATACACCGCTAGTACTTCCTCCAGTACCGCACTGCAAATATCACAGAAGGTTCTATACCAGTAGTACATCCAAATATTAAAATCAAGACAAATAACAAAAATCAAATAGTAAAGAATCGTAACAACTAATTGACTAAAAAATAGTAGGCATCTTTCTAATTAACTGTGGAAAGAAGTCGTGGGGTAAAATTTCATCTGAAAATTTCATCTGACAACAACACATCCGGTAGTACCGCTTAGTTTCAAAAGACATTCTCTTCAACCGCTGATGTTTGTTTGCCAAAAAATTGCGGGCTCAAACGGAACGTTCCTTACCCATATTGCTGGCAACATAATATTTGGTCTAGGTTCAAAATAATATTCTCGATCACATAATCAGTGGCGCCACACTTTGGCAAACGATTATATTACTTACATATTTCAGTGAAGCCATGATAAATAATAAACATAGATCGTCATAATCCAAGGTATGTGTAAAACACCTGGTCATGACAGAATCTGGAAAATATATTTATAATTTACTTAAAAACAATAAAATTAAAAAGTTATATAACTGAATTGCACGAACTAACTTTTATTTGCGATAAATTGCTTACGAATGACTCGTAGCGCCACAGCGTCGCATCCTCGTAAACTAGTAAAGCAGATTGCCGTTCCGAATAGCTTTAGACCATTTCACGTACAGATGGCCCTCCAATTACCTTTTAGCGTTCGATCGATAGCAGTTGCTCCACCCTCATCCACGTGACGTCGAGGCACGTGTTGTTTACAAACAAGTTCGGCCCGACGACACCCCTTCGGGGAAGAGAGCCCGCCAGAGAGTATGAAATGAAGTTTACGTATTTAAACGTAAACGTTTCTTGCACTTTATATTGTGACATAACGGTTCTGTAGCTGTAAGACATAGAATTTTACTGGCACAAAGTTTCGATCTCTTGAATCTAGGACATTTCTATAAAACTAATACTGGAAGGAGCTTATATTGAGCTCGATTGAAATAATACTTGAACAATTATACACAGTCCAGGGGACATCAATGATAAAGATTGTCACTCTATTATCCGTGCTTTAATCTAATTCAGAGGAAATACGATGGACTCAAAATTGGAGAATGATGCGGAAAATTACATTCCAACAGGAAGCATCTTAAAATATTATAGACGTTGAGCCTTTGGCAATAAGGACTAACCTAAGGGTGTGCAAAAGTGGAAGAGTGTTTCTTTCGTTTTCCCACTGGGCCTCTATTCTGATATACATTAGTTTAATATAGAAATCTATCGGCCTATTTATTTTATTTTATGCCCGTGGCTCACACACTACAGGGAGATCTTAAGGCACTCGACGAGAAGATATTGATTGGCACGGTTTTTGAATTAAACTAATGCCCTATTTTCATTTATTTTATGGCACGATACCATCAACGAGAGATTGCAACAAGTAATTAGTATGGGATATGTCTCGAATTATGCAGTAATGTGATGATATTCGATTGGCGTTTATTGCAGTCGATACCAGTTATGTATGTTTTCGTTGCGATGCTAGTGACGACTATCGCTTCCAATAAAGGGGGACAAATTTTTTTGAGCACAACACCAGAACTTATCACGCATTGCTTGAGTCATTTCTTAGATATGGCATTGGCGATTGGGGTTCTTTCTTGTCAGAAGGTAACCCACTCACGTTTCACTACCTAAAAAAGGGCGGTAATACTTGTTTGTGGTATTGAACCGATATAGCCATGAGTAGCTCTGCTTAGATTTATAATTCATTACGTTTAAGACAGTGTCTACAGTTTATAAGAAAAGAGACTCTTACTCCACTCGGTTAAGCTGAATGCTTACAACTGTGAAAAACGTCCCGAACTTTGAAAATGAGTTCGACAATTTACAAGAGTAAAAAAATCTAACCGATTTTCTCACCAATTCTGAAATATGATGATGTTAACTGAGAAAGCATATTATTATGCGTTAGAAACCTTTTACGAAAATAGTGTAATTATTGCCCAAATATCTACAGTAATAATTTTAATGTGTTGTTCGTAAAATAATTTTTATAATTAAATAGTTTTTAATTTAAATTTTCTCATCCATTGGTAGCAGTCGGTATGATGACACTACTGGAAATGATACAAATATCATTTCAGTGGTTACTGTTTTAAAATAGTGCACGTTTTTGTATTGTGTGCAATCGTATTTGGGTTAGATTTTTATCTAAACACTATTATATTATATATTGTTTATTGGTTAGTATTCTGCGCAACTTATTTTATTCTTTGCTTACGTGTATTAATTCAAATATAAATGTAACCTCAAATGTCACATTTTTTGACAGCTTAATTTTTTCATTAATTTGTCATTTATAGTTATTTATGTCATCAAGGAAGATACCGTCAAAACTATCGTGTAAACTACTAATAATTTATCTGTTTTTAAAATTCAATATCTGGAATTTCTGCGGCCTTACCCTCATAGCTTATCTACTGATGAGTTTAGTACTATGCTATTTTGAGGCATTTAGAATTATTTATACAATCAAGGAAGATACCGTCAAAACTGTCCTGAAAAATACCACTAGTTTATCTGTATTTAAAATTTAATACCTGGAATTTCTGCTGCCGTACCCTCATAGCTTATCTACTGATGAGTTTAATACTACACTTTTTTTAAAGTCATTTTGAATTATTTATATCATTAAGGAAGATACCGTCAAAACTGTCGTGAAAAATACCAAGAGTTTATCTGTATTTAAAATTCAATACCTGAAATTTCTGATGAGATAGATAGATAGATAGAAAACATACTTTATTGTTCAAGAATTACATTTCATATGGAATCCTTATTAACAAAGCCTATAGTTATTTCTTATACTAACATATTGAGCCAAATCAACAAAATTGACGCCCTTAGCCCACAAAATTTCAACACAAGTGTTTGAGCTAAAGGCCCAAAAATAACGGGTAAAAAGTGGTCTATACAAATCGATAAAAATTAATAATAGGTAAAATAGGTCAATTAAACAATACATGAACAAAAGGGTAAAATGATAAATTTACGGTATGACATGACACTATACAACATCTATGTTAAAAATTGTATAAAAAAAATTCATGAGTCGAATAAAAAGCTCTATCAAGAAAGAGGTTTCTACAACTAAGAGATTAATACTATAATATTTTTAAGGCTTATTTGGAATTCATATCACATTTTCGGTTTAATTTTCTAGTTTCAAGTTTAGATTTAACAATAAAACATTTTTGAGGCAGCTTAGTTTTTTCATTAATTTGTCATTTAGAATTATGAATGAAAGTTGGGGAAGTTAGGCCTCTATTTAAAGGAGGAACAAAGAGCGAACTTGATAACTATCGACCGATATCTTTAATAACTATTATTTCAAAGTTATTTGAAAAAAATAATTAAAAGTAGGCTTATTGCATTTTTGGATAAACAAAATATACTCTCAGATAAACAATTCGGATTTCGATCGGGCATGTCAACTGAAGATGCAATAGCTGCTCTGACTGGTAAAATGTATAATGCGTTGGACGATAAAAAACCATCCATTTGCGTATTTGTTGATCTGGCAAAGGCGTTTGACACCGTGTTGCATGGTATTCTTTTAAAAAAACTATGAAACGTTGGAGTTAGAGGCAGTGCTTATGATTTATTAGAGAGCTACTTAGAAGATCGGGTTCAATATGTTAAATTGGAAGATATAAGCAGTAATGTCAGACCTATTACATGCGGTGTACCGCAAGGAACAGTCTTGGGTCCGATTTTATTTACCATCTATATAAATGATCTACTTAAAGGCAATTGGAAGGGAGAAGTAATCAGTTTGGCTAATGACAGCAATTTTATACTCAGGAAATACATGGACCCTAGTAAAAAGATTGGCGGAACTAGACCTAAATAATATTTTTAACTGGTTTAAAATAACTAATCTGACACTTAATCAGTCTAAAACAAAATTTGTTCCATTTACCTCCTATTCAAATAAACTGCCCGATTTCCAATTTTTAAGCACTCCAGAAAATATTTATATATCTAAAGCAGATAGTATTAAATATCTTGGCATTATAGTAGATCAACATTTACGTTGGGATAAACAAATGGAATTTATAGTTTCTAAAACAAGATATTTAATAACTCGCTTTGTGTTTTTAAAGTCCCTTCTTACAACCGCACAACTAAAGATAGTATACTTTGCGTTATTTCAGTCGCAGCTGAGGTACGGTGTGACTGGTTGGGGCGCGGTTAGACATTGCCATATCGAGAATTTGGAGGTTATCCAAAAGTGGATATTAAAAATAGTTTTTAATAAAACGAAGCAATTTTCTTCTGATTTACTATTCAACGAGGCCAAAGTTTTTGATATTAGGCAATTATATATTTTTAAAACTTTAATTCTTTTAAATCAGAAAAAAGTTGCGCTTCAACCAGTTGAACACGAAAAAAATACGAGACTTGGAAAAGATGGTGTAGCTGTTCCATTAACTAAAAAAGAAATAGGACATAAATTGTTGAATTACTTGGCACCAGAATTCTTTAATACTTTACCGAGTAGCTTGAAAGAAATCATATTTGATAAAACATTTAAAAATTAAGTTAAAAACTGGATTTTGAATAAAAATAGAGAGGATATCCATTACTTTTTCTAAGAAGGAATAATTTTAAGTGCTCGTAAATTTAAGTAGGTATTATGGACGGATAAATTTGAAGCGTAGAGCAAATGATTGGAATTGTATATAAAACGAGTATGCAATTTTGATTAGTGATAGTCACCCTCCTAAATGGGTCGTATGCAACCCGAATGTGACTATAGAAACCTCCATCAAAGACTTTATTACTATCATAGACAGCACTTACAAGCGACAGTATGTCGCTTCTGTGTAATTGTTTATTCAAGTATGTTTAGTGTGGCATTACTGTAATCTTGAAATAAAATTATATATAACTTATCTGTATTTAAAATTCAATAACTGGAATTTCTGCTGCCATACCTTCATAGCTTATTTATTGATGAGTTTAATACTAAAATATTTTGAAGCTCATTTAGCATTCATATCACATTGCGGTATAATTCTTAGTTCAAGTTTTGATTTAACAATAGAACATTTGGTGGCAGCATAATCTTTTTATTAATTTATCGTTTAGAATTATTTATGTCATCAAGGAAGATACGTCAAAACTGTCGTGAAAATCACTAATAGCTTATCTAAAAGGCGAGAATACACATGCCAGTAAAATAGCATGCCAGTGTCCAGTAACTTGTACGCTAACTACTTGTCCTTGGACTACCGAAAATATACATGCTAGTAAAATAGCATGACAACGACGTCATTCACACGCATTTCGACACGACTTGCATGCTTTTCTACCTCCCCACCGCCACCCGCTCGACGAAATCGCAGTACTTGCATAGAAAAATCAAACGTCTTGCGATCTACTAGCATGCTATTTTCTAGTGTGTTTTTTACCTGGCAGCGAGAGTCAGACATGCAAGTAGCACGCATTCTACAGTGACTGGCAGGCTTCTATGCGTGTAACAAGCATGTGTATGCTCGCCTTATTTAAAATTTAGTACCTGGAATTTCTGCTGCCATATCCTTATACTTTATCTACAGATGAGTTTAATACTATACTATTTTGAGGTATTTAGATTTATTTATATCATCAAGGAAGATACCGTCAAAACTATCAACAGTTTTTCTGTATTTAAAAGTTAATACCAGGAATTTCTGCTGCCATACCCTCACGGCTTATCTACTGATGAGTTAAATACTATACTATTTATATTACATTTTCGGTAAAGTTTTAGATTTTGGATTTAACAATAGAACATTTTTGTGGTAATGTTTTCATTAATTTGTCATTTAGAATTATTTATGTCATCAAGGGATATACCGTAAAAACTCTCGTGAAAATTACTAATAGCTTAACTGTATTTAAAATTCAATAACTGGAATTTCAGCTGCCATACCCTCACCACTTATCTGCTGATGAGTTTAATACTATAATATTTTGAGGTTTATTTAACATTTATATCACATTTTCAGTTTTTCATTAATGTATTATTTAGAAATATTTATGTCATCAAGGAAGATACCGTCAAAACTGTCGTGAAAAATGCTAATAGCTTATTTGTATTTAGAACTGGATAACTGGAATTTCTGCTGCCGTACCCTCATAGCTTATCTAATGATTAATACTATAACATTTTGAGGCTTATTCAGCATTTATACTCTGCTACTAGTATTGAATGGTATATGTTAATATATTAGTTATTATATGATTGTTACGTGGGTTTACACCAGTAGACAGCCCAACTTTCCTAATTGTGACTACGCGATGTCTATCGTGGTTTTATCAAAAACTGGTCCAGCACACGATACTCGATTCCCTATGGTACGGGGCCGCGGAGCATTTCGACAAACCAGGTCACAAAGTGGAAAGTTTGGAATACAAAGCCACTTGCAAACCCGTAACTTCTTAACACCGTAGTCATTTTATACCGCATACAGTTAAAATAAAGCCCGGAGTATTCACCTAAACGTGTAATAATAGCAACATGGAAATCAGGCCCCGTAAAAGACCGGGCGTGTATACTGTTTCGCCGTCTTGCGCCCTAATCTTTTATTAAGGGATCGTTCCCGAACCCACCTTCAAGGAAGTTTGAGGATTATGTCTTAAACTGTTTATGTTAGGTCATGTGATAAATTCTAATTTATATTTTCATGCGACATAATTTGTTAAATATTATTTGGTCATACTTAAAACGAATAGTCGACTTACCAAAAAAAAAATAAAAGTGATAATTACATTAATTTAGTAAATGGCTGTTTGGTATATAAGAGGATAATTTAATTTATAGGAAACCTAAAGACCGCAGGATAAGAATACTAATACTCATGACAAGAGCGCACTCTTCACATAATTAGCAGATAAAACATCGTCATATGTTTTGATAACTTTTAATATTATATACTTTGTTACAATACTTTCGCTTCTTTCACAATCCTTAATTCATTAGAGTATTAAAAATTTTAAAAATAATAAAAAATATGCATTTTAAAGGTTATTGAAAAATGTTTTAATCATTATTATAAGACTTTGATGATTTAAATCAAATGTCGCAAACCACAAGTTTCTATCTTTGGCCGTTTCGAAGTTAGGGAGAGCGAAACATACGACAAGTTATCACAATACATTTGTATTTCCTTTTTTTTCTACCGTCAGATGAAAACTATTTTGAATATTTGAAAAGAAAAAAGTCACGGTAATTGAAAAATAATATTTCCCCTCAAATATACGCGTATTCATTGCGAATGGAATAGCGTAAACTTTGGCTCTACTATAACTCTTCTAAAGTTCGGATTTTGAAGGCTTCAAATAGTCGCAATTTTTGACAAAAATCAACATTAGACGTATTTCTGCACCAGACGTGTTAACAGTGAATTACCCCCATGCTTTCAAATTTAAAAGTAACCCAAACTATTAAAGGTATCCTTTTAGGTTACCGTGGTAACAATTTCGACACCTTAAAGCGTTCTCAAATAACCTTGAAAATTTAGGTTAAGGTCCGTGGGATAACTGGGATAAAAATTATATTTTTTAGTAATACGTCAGTAATCATTTCAAACGCCATCTCAGAAATATATCTATGAGTTACGGTTACAGAGGTCCAAAGTTGACAATGCTGTATTCCTTGCTAATGCTATAATAACCAAAAAAATAGGTTCTCAAATGGTCTTCAATGTTTTGTCCAGACAAACCGCACCCTGTATATCCAAGAAATAAGCGAGATGCAAACATTTTTTTTTCATATTCCCTTCTTCCTCGCTTAACTGTATTCGAATATATATAACTCACATAGCATCGGCTAAATTCTTCAAGACACCAAAAAACTCAGCTGATGCGATTTCATTCCGGAATCATAGCAGTGCTATATTATGCGTCAACTTCCTTCTTGGTCATTTTCTTTATTATTTGTAGAATATGTATCCTTTGTCTAATAACAGCGATTTCACCAAAAAAATTAAAGTTCAGATTTGATTCCAAATAGAATCTGAAGGTAAGAAAAAACTGGCAATAGGTTCAGGGGGAGGCATTGTCTGCAGGAAAATAACTTAATGAGGGATTTTAGCATGCATTATTCATGGTTTCACATATTATATCTCACGTTCAGTAGATATCTTGAATTGATTCATTACCATTCGACCGAGTTTGTTAAAAACTTACTTAACCACTTCGCTGAAATCCTGTTGTTAGAATCATAGACGAAAAAACATTAAAAGAAGCCGACAAAATACGTATTAAAAACAATGGTCGGTAGTGTTTTGGTTCTGAAACCGTTTTACACCATTCGACAATGACAAGGTTGAATAAATGTGATAGCCGAGCGATGAATGCAGTAGCGTGCCGTATAGGGGGCCAGGGGGGGCGAATGCCCCCCCGCCCTCTATCTAACCCGCCTTAGCCTCCTAATGCAAACTGCAAATGGCTCATTATTCGGCGCCCTCGAAATAGCTCGCCCCTCCCGCCCTTACACCCACGGCACGCTACTGGATGAAAGGTGTTTTCAAAATAAACACCAAATAACTAGTATGCAATAATTTTAATTGCAGAAATTATTGTGCCAGGTATATCCAAATAAAATATTACTGTGGCGGTGGCGGAATGTTAGACGTTCCCTATCTATCGCTGTCAATGACGAAGATCTCTGGTTATTAATGGCTCAAATGAATGAAGCCACCTAATTTGTCTAATGACCACGTTTTAAAGAAAGTCAATATTTATAAATATCACAAGGTTCAAGTAACTCCTAATAAGGCTAATACGGTAGATAATAGCATCGTGGTTGGACAACCAAGTTCCTGTTTAAAGCGGAGCATAATAGACTCGTGTATCGTTATAAGTTTTTGCTTCAACTTCTCTTTATTAAAGCCGAGCTAAAACTTTTTTCGTTCGTAAGGGCAACAGCCGCTTGTGTCGGGATTTTAATGATTTTGCAGTTCAGACTTTTTCACTTGAAACATTAAGTTCTCGTTTTTGTTTACGGTCTAAGGTTCGTGCCAAATAAAATGTTCCGTCGCCATCTGCTATGTTTATGTCTCAAGTCGGATTAGGTAACTGAATTAGCTCAATATAATGCCTATTAACAAACTTGGTATTCAAGCATAAATATGATAGTTCTTATTCAGACTGAATTAATATCATTGCGTGATTATTCATATCTTTGTTTTTTTTTATTACTTTTGTTATTATTAGACTCCAGATTTTCTGTTTCATACATCTTTGTGATTTGAGTTTTATTAGAAACTTGAAGCTAATTTCTAAGAGACATACATATATCTCTCTAATGATACATCTATTATAAAAAATTCACTAGTTCAAGTGTGTATTTAGTAACTATAAGTTAGCGATCCTTTCAGATTCCACTCCACTTGTAAAGAGTACGAGTATGAGTCCAACTTTTCAAGCTTTGCAATGATGACTTAATCTGATCTTGTAGTGCCATTATCGGATTGTCTGGATACATATCGAATATAATCTTGGATTTAAAGGGAAATGCCACGAAAATAACAAATTTTAAACTGAGAAAAAGCACGATATACTTACGCCTCTAGAGAAACCATGGTTGAATTTCCCTAAAGACAAAGGTGATTCTTTTACAGGGTAACCCATATTGAAAATCGACCACATCAGCATTGCAGCAAAGGAAGAATGGAAAGCAATAGATCGCGTATAACTGGAGTGCAGGAGGTAAAGATGGAAAGACACAACGCAATGGTGATCCAAGCAGAGTTGCAATGAGGAGAGTGATGAGAAAGTGATAGAATCGGAAGTATGAAAATGCTCAGAAAAAATACAATTAAGCAACGAAAGTGAGACACTGTGAAGTCTGGGGCAATGAGAAGGCGGATAGAATATCCCACTTTGAGCTAAGAACTTACGGAGTTACAAAAAGCATGAGGCAATAAATGAGGAAGTGCCAGCTCTTGGATCAAGAGTGCAGAAGCTTCAGCAGGGAAAATGTTACTTAATTGCATCTGGAAAACATTAATGGGGCACTACCGATTGAAGATATATTGGCTCTTTCTGAACATGGGATCTATGGAGGCTGTGCAAGAGAGGAAGGGAGATCTTTACTTTCTCGATGGGTATATGGTGTTGACGAAGTTGACGTAAGAGAATTTTGGTTTGTCAATGTTGCATGAAGAAGAAGGGAATTATTTGCGATATTCAGACCTATATTAGGAGGTCCGATAGATTCATTTATGAGCCGGGTGAGATTGATATGTCTAAGAGGAGATCGATTTAATCCGTATGGTAGCTAAATAAGTTAAAGCACAAGAATTGAAGCTTAGATGCGTTTTCTTTCACATGAAGTGCTAGCAGCTTTTATTGAGAGAATGACTCTGATAGTTATTTGTACAACAAAATATGTGCACGCAGTGCAATATTGAACAAATATATGTACAGGTTGTTTAAAGGTGATCTATAATTCGGTTTCCCCACGTAAGCAGACGGGTGGAGAAGATTAATTGTGCAAGGAAAGCCAACAGACAAGTCGATGTCCCATACGACGATTTGTCCTAACTAAAGAATTGCGTGCACGTGTCCGATGATGTGCAGTGATTGAAAAGCGTCATTGATAATGCCACTCAGATAATCAATTGCACCTTGCATTGGGTGTGACAATACGTTTGCTGAAGGTGCTTTGAAAGATGATAATAGATGGGATTAATAACTGCGAGTTCATAACACCAAATAAATATGCATCCATTTCTACTATCTTATAAGGCATATCTTCTGCACTCCAAAAAAAATGGATTAGAGCAGTTTCGTATAATCCAATAAACCTAATTAATTTCTCTTGAACTAGCTCAAGGCGTGAAGCGGAATAATTTTACCGCTTTACTGGAACAAATGCCGGGAATTAATGTTTTCGGACAGAAGGGAATTTATGGCATAATATCAAAGTGTAATATTCAGATAGCGTTTTGGCGATAAGAGACGGACGCAGCTTGTATATGATTAATAGAGCATTTAGATTCGCGAAGCTGAATGCGCTGAAATTGCAAACCTGACGTTCATGACTTTTGAGGGACGCAAACGAGAACAGCTGGAACATAGAGTTAAGTTAGTGTCCCGTTTTACTTGATACTCTAGGAAACAAGATGCAAGTATATTGAGTAGTGTTGACTTTTATAAAGCATTACCGCTTTTGATTTATTTACTTATATTGCAGATGTAGACGAACATCTTAGAGTTAAGGATGCTACTTGATGGCGGCAAAAATCTAGACTTTCATACGTATTAAACTAATGTAGCCAAGGAGAGCGAATATCTCTTGAAAATAGAGTTTGTGCCTTTAATGGCTGAGTATTTGTCAAGCCTAACATGTAATCATGCTCGCGGTTACTTGATTAGGTTATTCCAGCCTTGCGTCCTCCCTTCTGTAATTTATAATGCTTTTCTATCTAATTTAGGGCCTCGGTTTTGAGATGCGACTCATTTTAATGGCTTTCCTGTTTGAGCTGATGCGGAAAGTAATGCCGCAAAGTCAAGAGACTTGATTACCTGAATTTAACTTCATTTAGTCCTGATTTAAATCGGAATCAGAACCATTTTCATAGTTTCGAGTTCAGTGATTCTGGGTATATAGATTAAAAGTAATGTTGTAAATCAATCTGGGATTCAAAGATTTGAATTGAAGGAGCATGAAATGAGACTATGTACGAAGCTTTTTGATGTTTTCCTGCATACAATTTGGTGCATCGATACAGGAACAGATGGCGTCGCATGATCTATGTTGCTTATGCTCGAATCCCTCGAAATTTCACACTTCCCGAATTAAAGAAAAGAAAAAAATACGCCCTGATAATTGCTTTTAAAAATACCTGTCTTAATACATAGAATGCGAAAAAATTGTAACATGCTTTTCATTTTAACTCAAAATGGTAATTTCAACTAAAATGTTTGTGTCTTTAATGATTGATGATATAGCATTCTTCATATAGTTTTAAAATGTAATGCTTTAAGCACGAGTAGTTTTACAGGGTTATTCATTATAAATGAACACTCCTCTGAACAATTTAATTTTTAATATTATACAGGATGTCCCATAAGCAGACACCAATATAAATGTATTTTTTTAATGGAACACACTGTATATTATTGCATTCGTGAATTCTACAGAAAGTTCTAGACATGTTTCATATATAATGTACAAAATTTTGATACATGTTGGCACTTTGACAGGCTGTATCCAACCTTAAAAGATCAAGAAAAACTGTTTCCACATTCCTATCCACAAATGGCACTAATTTTAATTTTACCCGAGGTTAAAAAGTGACGGTTAAATTCAAAGTTAGTGCTAAACGTGCAAACAGGTTTTCAGATTACTAAAATTTATTGAAATTATCGACAGACAATTGTTAAAGTTTCGTAAACAGTTGAAAATAGCTAAAGAAAATTATATATGAACCATAACTAGAATATTCTGTAGAATTGAAAAATGCAAGAATATACAGGGTATTTCATTACAAAACTAACTTTTTATTTGTGTTTGCTTATGGAACACACTTGTATAATATTATCGTTACTAATAAAAAAAATTAAGACAATTACCAACAAGTTGATAAAAAAATTAGTTCTCTATCTTTAAAAATATCAAAGGTAAGAGGGTATTTATAATAAATAACACAGTACATCCATATTTAGGATAATAAAATAACTTAAATCCCATACGCTAAATTCGAAATAATCATTATTTTTATGAAACTTTCACAGTCTGTGCGCATTTTAGAACATTTAGGGCTTTTGTAGAAAATTATTTTCTTAGAACAACTCAAGTTATGACACCATAAAATATTGTAACGTACCCTGCATAAAATTAATCTCATACAACTAAATTTAAAAATTATTTTGCTGAAATATGAAAAAGGTTTAAAAAAAATAAGAGCAGCATAAGTGAATCGCCTTTTTACCCTTCACTCGAAATTGCGAAATAAATTTTCCCTTTAAATGCAGATAAGACTGTGATCGATGCAAATTTTATGGAAACGAAATGCAATAGTGGATTTCGAGACCTAAAACAAGTATTCTTTTTTAAAATGTGGCTAAATTTTGCGAACGATGGTCGAGTATTCGAAATTAGAGAGAATAATTAGTGAAGCCGAAGATGGATGGCATAAAATATTTATGTGGCGAGATTGTGAAACGAGAGATATAAATACGCTACTCTGAGCGAAGACAATGTTTAATTTTGTGCCAAGTGGCCAAGTAGAATACAACAGCTTTTATATATTGCACTACAGTTATTAAAACGCTGTCCCATTTTTAAATAGTGACAAAGTTTGAAGAGAAAACACCAATCGCGAATTTTTGGTATATTACTTCGTGCTTATTCTAATTTATCTATTAAGTGGTATAGTTCGCCCAGCCGTTGTTGACCCTCGAAACGCATGCAATTGCATGCGTTTCGAGGGCCAATAACGGCTGGGCGAACATTAATCTGTAGTTTCATTGCACTATTACTAGAGTTTAATCTCAAATAAAATTATAATATTCCAAGTTATTAACTACTCAGCATTTTTCAACAGGTTCTTTAATCCCATTGCCATATTGAATACCGCGAAGACCACTAATACTGCCAAATTTGTACCTGCAATGCCGAACAATTTACGATAATGTGTAATATTGTATAATACTTGATATCAAGCGATGTCCTCTTATTCTGCTATGAAATTTAATATGACTTTGCTAGCGAGATAGTTGAGTGAAAGCTAACATTATAGTTATTCAGCTCTAGATCGGTTATACATTTTCATAATTTTGATCAAAACGGGGTATAGAATTTTGGGCAACATGATATCTATAATAAAATTGATTCCAGCATTTACGTTTTTAGTGCTCTATGGGTAATAGCCTGGAGGATTTAGAGCGAGTGATTTCGCAGGCCACTCCAATTCGGCCTCTTCTACCGGTCTAATTTTTAAAAAAATATAAAAATTATCTAATTGCAGCTTCTTCATTAGTGGTGATAAAAATAATCTAAAAACTATTTAAGGTATACACTGATTTTGAAAAAAATTAATACTGAAACTATTTCCAGATTTGTCTCAGGTGACGCTATTTACAGATACATGGTGAATAAAATCACTGCATATTTCTTTTCCATGGCATAGGGACTCCTTTGAACACAAATTAATAAGTAACGTATTTTTTAAGTAAAAAGGTATTCGTCATTAACTCACTGTCTTCGCTCGTTTTTGAGATATTTGCACTTCACTATTCTATTGCATGCATTTAAACCGAAAATAATGTTAATAGGTAAGATGTATCATGTATCCTATGTTTATTGACAAGTTGCGATAGATCAGTTATTTGAATTTTAAGACATTAGTCTCATTGTCAAATTTTTGTGGGTTATTTTAAGTTAGTGTTTTTCTAATATTTTTGTTTATGTTAAAAGTTAAATTCCGAGCTATAACCATTTCAAGCAAGGGTGACTATTTTTTGTGCTTTAAACATATTTTAAATATTATTGGGGATGAATGCTAATGAAGAAGGGGCATATGTACTTAAAAATTAGTTTCCCATTTAAGAAGAAACATAGTAGCCATTTACATTATCTTAAAAATTTTATGACAAACTATCAAGATAACAATATTATGTATTATTATAGGAGTAATAATACTAACAAAAAATAAGCAAACTTTTAGGATTGATGTTGCAAAAAATAATATGTATTAATATATAGAAAAGCATGTGAATTTCAAAAAACGAAATTGTTTTAAAGTCTTCAGAAACAAAAGAACATTTAAGTAAAACCCCATTCGAGCACACATGGATTCAATAAAACGAACAACATAACGACCGATAAAATTCCAATACACAATGCACCACCAATTTCATTAGGCTTGAAGAGCGGACTGGGCCACAAGGTTCGAAGAGTCGTAAATCGAAACATTGACATCGAACTAAACGACATATATTCGATATTACATAATAATTTACATTGCGAAGTGGCGACCTTTTTCTGTGTAGATCGACATTATAGTCGCCGCAGGCTGACCCGACAAATCGAACAAGGGAAAATTCCATGGAACAGATAGTCGACCAAATGCTGACCGATCGCAATTTAAATTTCACCCTTGAGACCGAAATGCTAATTTTAACATATACTTGATTGAATTGATCAATGTTAGACATCGATTCCTATGCACGTATAGTTTCCGACTCGGCCATAGGATTTCTGACCTATTTTTCAGCAATATAAAGCTCAATGCCTGAATTTTATTACGGCGCTAGTTAAATTATATTACAGTGCAATGTATAGGTTAAAACTGCTTGACATAAGTTTTAAAAAATAGCCTAGTTTTCATTTATGAATAAATCTATTCCTATTTATTTTTAGCTTTATAATTTTCGCATGGTTTTCCTGCAAATTACATTATCACTCAACGTACAGGTTCCGCTGACCATCGCCGACAACACAACCTTTATGACTACGAAAGTCCTAAGTCAACATTTGCAGGTCGTATGTACATAGAAGGGACGAAAGAAGGGAACGTAGGTGCCCGCTAATTAAGGGAGGATAGAAGGTTATGTAGACATCGATCGGCGTATCCCCGAGGAAAGTAGGATGAGCAATTACGCAATCTGTGCCGGCTAATTAATAATAAGATCGTGCGGTCATTTCATGACGGTACTGTAATAGCTTGCAACTAAAACATAAGGAAAATTATGAAAAGTCGATTGATTAATTGATCAATTATAAAATTTTGGAGCTAGCGAGGAAAAATATGCAAGACAAATTTCTATTAACAAAGCGTTCTAATCTAAAACTAACAGGCCAAATAAGCAAAATTAGTAGCTGAAGGTCATAATATTTTTACAAAAAAAAAACAATACATGCAAAGTTGCAAAAATAGTATACAAATAAATATTTTCCTTACAAATAATTACATATAATAAATAAAGAAGATTCATGTAACAACAAAAATTACAATAAGAAATGTATAACTAAATAAAATGAAACAGGCCATTTTCA
>MU181933.1:566956-648902 GCA_016904865.1 Pissodes strobi | reverse complement strand
AAAAATAGACCTAAGTTAACTCTACTTACGTAGATAACTTCTTGAGAATGATTTTTTTCCAAGATAAGCATATGAGTCAAGTGAGAAATGGCAAAAGTTTTCAACACCTAGGATTGCAAATAAATTTGTGAATGATATTATTATTCTGCAACATATGTTTGAAACCTCTAAGAGTTCTAAAACAACCGAACGTCTCTGTCAGCACCAACCGTTCAACTAGACCTAAAAACCCTACTAATTCGTTCTAGTTATTTATCTAGTGCACCAAAATTTACATTTTAAAATAATTAAACCTCTTTCTGCTGTCAGCTTCATAAATCATCTGGTTGCTACACTTCGTCGAACTGCACAAAAGTTAATCAAATTCTAAAGTGAAAAAGAGACTGTTCTGTTGAAATTAAACAAAAAATGACTTTCCTTTGAGATGCGCAAAACAGGGCGCCATTATAATAACAAGCAGCTATCTCCACATATTTTCGGGTGTATTTTCAAATTACGTTTCATGTTATTCAGAGCGCTATTTTATTTTGTTTCAGTTAGACAACTCGAAGACGAGTTCCATAATCAGACAAGTGGTAAAATCAATAGGAAAGTAAGAAAGGTATATTGTGTGTATTTTTTTTATTAAATTTGTTGTACGTGAATTAATAATAAAGTTGGTTTTGTAACCTTTTCTGGCTACCGAGACATTGTTAAAATAACAAGAATACATATTTTTTTTAAATTTGATATGTTCTGTTTGAGGTGAAAGGAACAACTCTTAAACGTGACATTTTATTTTCAGATGACATGGTGACCTCGAAAGAGGCTTCCATAGTAGAATAAAAAACAAATATTTCAGATTTGTAGAAGTTGGAGGCAATCAATATGTTATTGTTTTATTTAAATACTTTTATACGACTCCGTACACTTTAATTGATTTATTAGACATTTACTGCCAGTATCATAATGAAGCTCATCATAATAATAACGAATCATTGTTAAACTGGGATATCACCAATCAAAATTCAGCATCACAGTGATATTCGGTCAATATTAAAGACAACCATGATCATGATAAATTAAAAATTTACCAATTTTGAAAGTTAATAGACAATATATTTAATAAATTTTTAAAATTAAAGATTATTTTCTATTATTATGACTGGTTGTAAAAAATAATATATGCAACTCACATTTAATGGCTAATTACACACTCACCTACGACTCCTATCGTAACTCACATGCTCGTGTCTTAATACCCACGATAAAATGCTAATTGGATAATATACTACTTTTTAGGCTGACATAACATTATTTCATTAGCGATCACCAATACCGTTATGTATTGAATATTAGCGTCATATTGTTTTACAGGCAGATGCTTAGGAAAGTAAAGGAAATGTATGTCATACAGGTGTAAATTATGCAAGGGCATTTATCGAGTTGATATTATGTAAAATATATCTTGCGGGCTATTTTATGACACTAAGTTTAGGTGTATGCCATCAAAACTGAAATACCCTAGATAAAGCAGTGCAGTCTTTATCAGTAACGACATACCCTCTATAAGCCTTAATAGACTTTAAGCAATACGGCCATCGTAAATTATGTACAGTAGCGAATTGTGGAAAGGTCACAGATCTCTGATGATCAGAATTCGGCATATGTTTACGTCCCGCTATCTTACGCTGCGGCTGATAACGAAACTCTCGTCAAAGTTTTTGTAGGCTTGGTTCATTTGCATTCGTTATCGTTTTGTCAGGCTAATTGGACGTTGTACAGAGTGTTTCACGTAAGATCTTCACTGAACGGTATGGCTTTATTATTGAGCTAAGGAAAAAATAAAAAAATGATTTTGTGTGGTCTCTTATGGGCCATCCAATCAGCGAGCCGAAAAACGATTGAAGTTCAAATTTAAAAAATACGACGGAAATATTCCAAAACTTCATCATTCTGTACTTTATTGCGGATTTGATAGTGTGTATAATGTGTATGTGTATATTTTGTTTTTTGGGTTAAGTTCCGGTTTAGCCGGAAACGGCCACAACATTATTTTTTCAAATTAAATTTCATCCGATTTTTGCTTACTTTTCGAGATATTTGTACTTACATTTTTCAATCTCGTCAAATAGTTTTAAACAAATATAAATAAATGCTTGCTTTGCGCTGTAACGGAAGGACTAAAGAAGACCTGCTTTTTATTTTTAATAGTCCATGAAAAACGATTTTTGACATGATTTTTTCCTACTTTAAATGTTGCGAAAAATTATGAAAACGTATTTATTTGCAAGAAAAGTGTGATGTCTTTAATGAATAGATGATGAAAAAAAATTAAAAGCTTGGCTGAAAAATATAAAAAAGAAGTAAACAAGTAATAAGAGCGGAGGATGAGCGAACAATTGTCGATGTCAATGCAAATAGGAAAACTTCTTTAAAAAATGCTAAGCGAGATCTAAATATTGAAAAGAACAGCGGAAGAAATGTAGAGAGAATTTTAAAGAAACACAACATGAAACCTTTTAAAGTGCAGCCTGTGCAAAAGTAACATGAAAGAGATTATTCGCAACGTCTGAATTTAGCAGGTAGAGTCTTAAATGAATATTTTGTGGATCGAACTTTTATTGGCCAAATATTGTCGGCTGATTAAGCTGCATTCTTTATATCTGGCATGTATCATCGGAGAAATACCTATCCCCAGTCAGTAATTAAGCAGTACGAATATGGGGAAATTTAAATAGAAGAACGTCAAACTTTTGGTATTTTGGTGCGGATTGTAGGAAATCGGATAATTGATCCAATATGTTATTGCCAACATTTGTTGGATATTAACTTATTATGGCAACAAGATGGTGCTCCGTTTCCCAAAACAGGCCGAGTAACTCAATTTCTGTACAGCAAGTATCACATATGGATTGAACAAAATTGACCTCTGAGGTGACTTCTACGAAGCACAGATTTAACTACCTTGGATTTTTGTAGGGTCATTTGAAAAATGTAGGTAATAAAAATTAAGAAGAAATCGAAACAAGATAGGAAACGAAATTCGAAGATTGAATACCATGAATATTAATTTAAGGCAAACATTTTCAGAAGATTTTTTGCTATTATAAAAATAATATAATTATATATACAAGACTTAAAAAAATTTCACCTTATGCAGTTATCAATTTTTCCATGTTTAGTGTAGTGTGTAAAGTCCATCGGTGCCATGTTTGCGCATAAAATTCACTTGTTTAAATTTCAAATTTTAATATAAAAATATCCAAGCAATTAAAAAGCCAAAATGTAAAATCAATCATAAATCACACACTGAAGAATGTTTCAATGTTCAAAAACAATTGAAATTGAGGCTCACTTTGCAAGTAAATTACGCAATGTATAAGTCGTAGATAGTGATAAAAAGCATATTATATATTCAAATCTCTAAAATAGTACAAATACAATAAATATAAAGCCATTGTAACAATCCAGTTCCATAAATTGGGACCAATGATGATAATTGGCGAAATATGCTAAATTGTCGCTATTTTTGCCCCACCCTGTATAATAGGCGGCTTCCTTTTTCTTAACCACCGACTCACTGACGTTAAGCAACGTCGTCGGTCGTGATTAGTACTTGGATAGATAAAAGTTTCACTTCTACCGCGTGTGAACTGCTTTTAATTTTATATACTTTTTACTATAGCTCTACTGAACTCTTCACTTGTGTGGTGCGGTTTTAAGCACACACCTTTTTTAATTACATTTCATTTGATTCTTGCGTATCGTGAAGAAAACCTTTATCCCTAATTTTAAAAATATGTATATAGGTTCGCATTTATCTTGCTTAGTTTTCGACATATTTATGTCCAAACTTTTCAATCTTATTAAATAGTCCCATTTGGCAAGTAATATAGGCCGTGGAAAACAAGTACAAATAATGCAGTCATACTTCCAATATTATGCAAGGTCGAACAACTACTTGCAATTTGCATTAGGCCATGGAAACAAAGGCTTAATACGAATTGAGTATCAACCCTTTAACTAATAAATAATAGTAAAGTACCTCACAGTTTCACAAGAGAAGCGGAAAATTTAATATTATATTTTACACTAAAAATGGAAAAGTTAATTGATAACTGCATAAGGTGAATTTTTTTAAGTCTTGTAAGAATGTAATTATATTATTCTCATAATAGCAAAAAATCTTCTTAAAAGGTTTGCCTTAAATTAATATTCATGGTATTCAATCTTCGAATTTCGTTTCCTATCTTGTTTCGATTTCTTCTTAATTTTTATTACCTACATTTTTCAAATGACCCTACAAAAATCCAAGGTAGTTAAATCTGTGCTTCGTAGAGGTCACCTCAGAGGTCAATTTTGTTCAATCCATATGTGATACTTGCTGTACAGAAATTGAGTTACTCTGCCTGTTTTGGGAAACGGAGCACCATCTTGTTGCCATAATAAGTTAATATCCAACAAATGTTGACAATAAAATATTGGATCAATTATCCGATTTCCTACAATCCCACACCAAAATACCAAACGTTTGACGTTCTTTTATTTAAATTTCCCCATATTCGTACTGATTCATTACTGAATGGGGATGGGCATTTTTCCGATTATACATGCCAGATATAAAGAATGCAGCTTAATCAGCCTACAATATTCGGCCAATAAAAGTTCGATCCAAAAAATATTCTTTTAAGACTCTACTGCTAAATTCAGACGATGCGACAATCTCTTTCATATGACTTTTGCACAGGCTGCACCTTAAAAGGTTTCATGTTGTGTTTCTTTAAAAATCTCTCTACAATTTCTTCCGCTGTTCTTTCCAATATTTAGATCTCGCTTAGCATTTTTTAAAGAAGTTCTCCTGTTTGCATTGACATCGACAATTGTTCGCTCATCCTCCGCTCTTATTACTTGCAGCCAAGCCATTAATTGTTTTTCATTGTCTATTCACTAAAGATATCACACCTTTCTTGCAAATAAATACTTTTTTTATAATTTTTCGCAACATTTAAAGTAGTAAAAAATCGTGTCAAAAATCGTTTTTCATGGACTATTAAAAATAAAAAGCAGGTCTTCATTGCTCCTTCCGTTACAGCGCAAAGCAGGCATTTATTTATATTTGTTTAAAACTGTATGATGAGATTGAAAAATATAAGTGCAAATATCTTGAAATTAAGCAAGGTAATTACAAACATACATATATTTTTGAAATAAGAAGAAAGGTCTTTGAGGATAAGCAAAAATCGGATGAGATTTAATTTGAAAAAATAATGTTGTGGCCGTTTCCGGCTAAACCGGAACTTAACTCAAAAAACGAGATATACACATACACATTACACATACTACCAAATCCGCATTAGAGTACAGAATGATGAAGTTTTGGAAAATGGATATATTCGTCGTATTTTTTAAATCTGAACTTCAATCGTTTTTCTGGCTCACTGTTTGGATGGCCCACAAAAGACTACACAAAATATTTTTTTTTATTTTTTCCTTAGCTCAATAATAAAGCAATACCGTTCAGTGAAGATCTTACATGAAACACTCTGTACAATGTCCAATTAGTCTGACAAAACGTTAACGAATGCAAATGAACCAAGCCTACAAAAACTTCGACGAGAGTTTCGTAATCAGCAAAGCCGCAGCGTAAGATAGCGTGACGTAAACATATGCCGGATTCAGATCATCAGAGTTCTGTGACCTTTCCACAATTCGCTACTGTACATAATTCACGATGGCCGTATTGCTTAAAGTCTATTAAAGTTTATAGAGGGTATGCCGTAACTGATAAAGACTGCACTGCTTTATCTAGGTTATTTCAGTTTTGATGGCATATACTAAAACTTAGTGTCATAAAATAGCCCACAAGTTATATTTCACAAAATAACAACTCGATAAATGCCCTTGCATAATTTACATCTGTATGACATACATTTCCTTTATTTTCCTAAACATCTGTCTGTAAAACGATATGACGCTAATGTTCAATACATAACGGTATTGGTGATCACTAATGAAATAATGTTATGTCAGCCTAAAAAGTAGTATATTATCCAATTAGCATTTTATCATGGCTATTACGACACGAGCATGTGAGTTACGATACGAGTCGTAGGCGAGTGTGTAACGAATTCGAAGGTCTTAATGGCCATTAAATGTGAGTTGCATATATTATTTTTTTACAACCAGTGATGATACTAGAAAATAATCTTTAACTTTAAAAAATTATTAAATATATTGTCTATGAACTTTCAAAATTGATAAATTTTAAATTTATCATGATCATGGCTGTCTTTAATATTGACCGAATATCACTGTGATGTTGAATTTTGATTGATGATATCCCAGTTTAACAATGAATCGTTATAATTAAGATGAGCTTCATTATTATACTGGCAGTAAATGTCTAATAAATCAATTAAAGTATAGGAGTAGAAAATATTACTTTTAATTCAAAAATTAATAGTTGCTGATACATAAAAATGCATTCAGAAGCACAGATAATCCTAAAATTCGCCATCGTATACCACATTCGTCTTAGTCTGTATTATATGTCTCTTTAAGCAACTAAGGTCCGGTTGTATCAGGCCATCTTATTGTTAAATGAGAATCGCTTTGACCTCAATGCGTTTTGATCAGTTGAGCTTAAGACGGTATTCAAGAATCTAGTAAATATAAAACCTGCTGCTTGGAATAGGTCATGGCTAGAGTTCTTACAAGCTTCTGTATTATATATGTTGTAAAATAGAAGACACAGGGGCTTAGTAACTACATGACATGTTTTCTGAATATGCACTTAATATTTTGGTGACAAATATTTGTCGCCACCTATACATACATATAAGATGTTTCATAAACTAAACAAAATTTAAGAAAAGATGATTTAGTTTATATTTTCAGAGTCAAATTTGAGCAAAAAATACCAAAATATCAGAGAGATGAACATAGGTAAAATGTTCTATTTTCGGCCTTATACAGTGTGGCACAAAAGTATGGAAATGACCTTTTTACTCGGAAGCCCCTGTATCACACGGCTTAAAAACTGGGAAATTGACAGCTGAAAATCGACCATTTACCAAGTTTGATAACTTCTAAAATCTTAATGGCTAAAGATAGAACAAAACGGTTTGCACTTTCCTATATTGGTGTTTTATAAGCTATCGTATGACACTAACTTTAGATTTAACCAGAGGTTAACTCTATAGTCAGTAACAAGATATATATGGCATTCAAAGTCTTGTTTGGATTACTTTGTACATCTTCTCAGTCCGTAATAAGTTAATTCGAATAATCATCTACACAACTGTCATTTTTACATATAATAATCAACTATTACAGTAACTATCCATTATGCCGGTCTATATCCAATATTCACTTTTGAGGCACGTACTTCCATCGGCGGATCAATAAGTGCTCGCTTAGCAAGGGAGAGGTGCTGAGATCGATCTCTGGCACCTCCAACAATATTTTTAAAAACTTTATTTACTTTTTAGTGTCGCTTTGTTGAATTTTTTACTTTGGTCGTGTTAAATACAAACTATATATTTTTTTAATATGTTGTCGCAGTATTCCATAAATCACTGGGGTGCGGTATTCTATGATGCAACATGCATCTAATATGCTATTTCTAAGATGTTCTCTAGAATGCACTGGTGTACCTAGGTCAAATTAAGATCTACAGATGTTAAAACAAGGATAGTCTAGGCGTTTTAAATCCGGGGATCTTACTGGCCATCTTTAATGCCGTTGAGTAGCAGTTATCCGAGCACCGTATAATAAATTTCAGATTCGACTGAAACCTAAAATTTAATCTCCTCATTAAAAAATAAAATTGCCATGGATTTTCAACAGTTTTATATGCCTCATTATCACTATATCGTTTCATTGATAGATTTTAGAAAAATAAAGTAAAACGGGAGTCCTAATTATGATTTATGTAAGGAATATTGAAATATGAAGGTATATTGGTAGAATTTGGGCTCTATCTCAAAGTAATCCAAATCATACCAGATAATTTACCAAGGAAAAGAATTGCAAATGAGATCTTTGGTTTACTTGCTTTTTTTCTGAAAAAGGGTCTACACGTCGAACGAACCTGAATCTTAAAGACTAAATAATTTAGGGATTTTTAAACCGAAGGAGTCGTCAAAATATTTAATGAAGAAAGCTGTAACAATAATGATTAAATATAGTATATTTTACGCTATTTTCTTCCGATTGGTATATTTCTACACATCTACTAAAAACGTTTTCAGTTAAGTATCTGTAAATATGATAACGCTAAGTAATGTCCCATTATTTTGAGATCAATTTTAAAACTTATATCAGAAGTATGTTTCGTTTGCAATATGGCAGAAGAGATGAACTTTTGGTTAGGACAGTATATCCCACCAATACGCCATATAACAAGAGCTAATATTGTTAAACACCAAACACATTCTGTCATTAAATAAAAACTGCCATCATTCTCGCGACATGCGACAGTTTCCTTTAGCAATCATCGAATTATCTTAGACTCCGAATCAAATTTGGCGATGTCGGTTACGGGAGGGACATTTTCTGATCATAAAACCTCTCATGAGAAATTTAAGCTCTCATATTCTGCAATTCGTTCACCCAGAGCGACGAGAAAAATAAATGAAGTAAGTCAGCAGTCTTTCTTTCCGTCGAAGCTTTTTTTGTACAGCGATGATGTTTGCGAGTCCTCAGTATTACCGAACAAAAATAATTGCAAACAGACAACTCACTATGGCTCGTGGGGTAATTGTTTGGGCAGTTTTTAATAGTGTATTATATACCTAGGTTGAGAAGTAAGCCATTATTTACTGAGCACTTTTATATCTTGAGGCGCGTAGCTCCGAAGGATATAATGTGCGAGGTTAATAATGGCCTTCTCAACCGAGGTATATATATATTTTTTTTTACTACTAACACTGATATATTACCATATTTGATTCGATTTGATTTTTATCTTAGTCATTTTCTACTTATTTTTCAAATAGTTCGAAATATCAGGTAGCCTGGAAGTTCAGTTGTCTAACTGACAGAATGAATTTAATTTTAAATGTCATTTTCCGAAAGATAGACGCTATCTAAAAGTTAAAACCGTAACGTGTGAATAAAATAATTGGAAAATGGGTGAAAAATTTAGTGTGTGATTTAGATATGGCAGTATGTACCCCTCCTGAAGTTAGAGAGACAGCAACTACTGCAAGTAGCGATTTGTTGCCAGAAAAATCGAAGAGTGTACACTTTCAAGTATTAATAAGAATACTATGGGGAGTCATGAAAAGTGAGTCATACTGTATATAATTTTTTTACTAATAGCACCGATACAATTCTTATCATTATTGAATTGATTAGATTTTGAAATTAATCATTTCCCACTCATTTTTCAAATAATCCGAAACAACAAGTTGAAACTTAAATGACGTTTTCCGTTTCATTATTGACCTAGGTTTTTTTTAATATTATTATTTACCTAGGGTGAGAAATGTTACTTCTCATTTGAGGAATGGAGTAAATAATGGTGATTTATCATCTTAGTAGTAAAGAAAATAATTTACATCAAGATCCATAGCAGAGAGAAAAAAAAAGAACTGAAAGGAGAGGCGACAATAAGCGTCGGCACCTTTCATGTTGGTGTACCCGTTTTGGTGACCATGACTCTGCTCCGTTGACAACAATACCACTTAATATCAGGAGAAAAATATTTTAGCGAATGACAATGACATCTGATCGCCTGAAATCGACTGGTGTTTTGATTTTGACAATTATACCCTTTGTGCTTGGACATGCGCATACAAAATCGATTGACAGGCTCTCCTTTTAGTTTTTCTCCTCTCTGTCCATAGTGAGTCGTAACATGACCGATTTATAAAGCACAAATTGATATTAGGATGAGCAAATTGCTGTTTTTTTGCCATCATCATTCTTCTTCTAAATATAGGTTGCAGATCAAGTGAGATTCACAGGATCATAGTTCTTGATTCCGTTGCTCGAATTTCTATATAATTAAAATTGCATACTTAGTCAACCTGAAAGTCTTCTATCAAATATATGTCATGGCGATGTGTTATAAATATTAATATTAATATTACGACATCATGAAGAGTTAAATTAAATTGAAAAGGAATACACATAATTCAGTCAGATTTCTTATAAAAAATATTATATTATACACAATTATTTAGTTACTTCTTACTTATATTTCACAATCAATACATATTCAATTCAACAATTTATCTCAATTTTGTAAGCATAACTAATCCGGTCCTAACGAGATCATATTAAATTCTTCGCAGCGCTCCGCTCCTAAACTATCTGTTAAACATTCTAAAGAACATTTCCACCTGCCACTCTCTCATTCCTACATTTTCTAGTCAATAAAAAGCACGTATGTTACACCTGATCCCCATTACAAACTACAGCCCAATAAAACTTCGAAAGTACGAGGGCATCTGATACCGCCGGCTTTAACATATCATTCGGATGGCACACGCTAGCATATTCAAATAAATAGACGAGCATATTGTCCAAGATATTCAAGTTCAAAGTACTCGACTAACCATAACAAAAGCCGGCTGAATTTATGCTTATCGCGGTTATACTAGCGGAGTCAGTGGCGTCAGTAGGGGATGGACGTTTGAAATGATTTAGCTGATAAAGAGAGAATTATTATTCCTGAAATTGAGTCCAAACTAATAATAGCTTTGATGATAGTGAAGTGCTGTTTTGATTTTCCATTGGCATTTATGTTAGCTTGCATATTGTTTTCATCTATTTACACCATTTATCAGAAAGTTTTGCATTTTACATACCAATATAATAATAAAGAACAGCCATGCGTCCCGGCTTACTATTCTTAAGCATAATTTGTTTTTTGGTAACCTATTAGACTTGAAAGGGAACAATATTACACGGATGAGGATCTAAAAACATTTTACGAATGTTTACATGCACGGTTTTTTTCTACGACAGTCATAATATTTAAGAGGTAAAAGATACGAAATAATTATATTTTGGCGTTAAAGCTGCTGTTTGGATTATGCACTTTGTAGGTGCTCAGATATTCTCCAACAAACACAAATAATTCTAAAACGGAGTTTTATCCACAATACCGAAACAGAGTTATTGCACTCGGCGCGCGTTTCGCTAACCATGTTAGTTTGGGTTAGATCAGGAGATGACTAAAACTAAATTTAAAAATCTACCTAACTGGCTTTTATACTAAATGCTTCCTTAATCAAGCGGATCCAAAGGAACCAATCCGGGAATCCCATTAGTCACGCTTGATCAACCAATGCAATGGACTATACGTAATAGGCCCTCTATCTCTATTAAACTATTCTTACATTTAATAATTTCCATACTTTCATATGCCTCTAATAATTTCCTATCAGTTATATTATGAATTAATTTTAAATTTTTTTCTATGATTATTATCAAAAGCATGCTCGGCAACACTTGATTTTTCTGTTTTACCATACTTTAAATGAGCTATGTGTTCCTTGATTCTCATTTGTATAGATCTCCTAGTTTGCCCAATATATTTTTGGTTACAATCCATGTATCAAATTTCATATATTCCACTTCTCTCTAATAATACAATTTTGTCCTTTGGATAACCTAATAATTTCTTAATGTTAAACTGAGTTTGGTATACTAAATTTTAAACCTAAAATTTTAATTTTGAAAATGAATCAATCAGGAGTTCGAATATTTTCCAAGGATATGGTACAGGTATGTGGATGACATTTTCGCGACTTTCGTCACAAAAACCGCTAACATCGAAGATTTTGTAACCAAACTAAATAACCGTTTCCCCACCATTAAATTTACTTATGAAGTCGAGAACAAAGGCAAACTTCCATTTTTGGATACTTTAGTGATTAGGAACGATAATAACACACTAGAATTTGATATTTATAGAAAAAGTACTGCCACTAGCCGATATATTCCTAATGACTCCTTCCACTACGACCAACACAAAATGGCCAGCTTTCATTTTTTGGTATACCGTATGGTTAACTTTCCTCTCAGCAGAGAAAGATTTAATAATGAAAAGGAGACAATTAAGAATAAAGCGAAAGTTAATGGTTTCAATACTAACTTAATAAATAGACAAATTAATAGGCATTTGTTTAGAAAGACCATTCGTGATTTCACTTCTTTCGTCAATCAGGATGAAAATACAAAATATGTCTCGAGACCATATAATCCTCAGTATACTAGAGACTCCAAAAAGTATTTAAGGAAGTAGGTTTAAAATTAGTATACCAAACTCAGTTCAACATTAAGAAATTATTAGGTGGGCCAAAGGACAAAATTGAATTACTAGAAGGCAGTGGAATATATCAAATTGGATTCATGGATTGTAACCAAAAATATGTTGGGTAAACTATGAGATCTATACAAACGGGATTCAAGGAACACATAGCTCATTTAAAGTATGGTAGAACAGAAAAATCAAGTGTTGCCGAGCATGCTTTTGATAATAATCATAGAATAACATTTAAAAATGTAAAATTAATTAATAATATAACTGATAGGACATTATTAGACGCATATGAAAATATGGAAATTATTAGATGTAAGAATAGTTTAAATAGAGATAGATGGCCTATTTCGTATAGCCCATTGTATTGGTTGATCAAGCGTGACTAGTGGGATTCCAGGATTGGTTCCTTTGGTTCCGCTTGACTAAGCAAAAATTTAGTATAAAAGCGAGTTAGGTAGAGTTTTAAATTTAGTTTTAATCATCTCCTGATTATAGTAACATGGTTAGCGAAACGCGCGTCGAGTGCAATAATTATGTTTCGGTATTGTGGATAAAACTCCGTCTTGATGCTAACCCAAACTAGCCCCAACATAGTGGACAAATACTTATTCCGAGCAAGGAAGCTTTTGATTTATTGTTTTAACAACGTAGTGACTAAAAACGGCGAGGATGTGACAACTCTGATGGGCGTAGTGAAGGGGCAATGACCGCAGCCTGATCGGTGACTATCGATCGAGTGACGTGGAATGGCGGCGTACAACGGAGAAGTGAAAAACATCAAGCGTAGAGTAGTTTTTGACTGGTTGTTAAGCTGAAAATATTCTATGTTGTACCAAAGACGTAATAAAAATCGACTAATTAAAAAGGATGTGTTAACAGATCATAGGTAAGGTACTTTACAGATTGTATCATTGAAAAACGGTGAAAACGCGATATTCGACTAGTTAAATCACGTTGGAGTCTTCTTTTCCTTTTTGTGTGACAGCGTTACAAAAACTCTAAAAATGGCGGGCTTTTTCCGTAATCTTGACAGTGGATGAGACGATTTTTGAGGTTAAAAAATAGCGATTGCTTGTTGAAAATTTTCAATAAATCTTAGCGGGTTTTAATTGGGTTTACTGGTATTGACATTGACGTTCTATGGGAGAAGGCAGCAGTGAGGAGGATGGAGCTGGATTACGAACCTGAATTGAGCGAGGGTGACTACGGTGTCGACAAATGAGAACAGGCGATGAAATACGAAACAGTCTTCGTGGTGGCTAAGCTGTTGAAAGGCGGTTCAGCAGATTGTGGCGACCGAAATAGCAAAAGCCACAAAACAATGGCATAGTTACGGAGAACGAGCGCGCGGCAAATCGCTTGCAGTTCGGACTATATGGAGTCAAAGGCACGAGCAGACGGCGACATCATTGACCATCTCGATCCTGATAGCCAGGAGTATAACGTAGTCAGATTGTTGACTAATCAGTTGAACGATATTCATGAATGGTCGCAATATGAGAGGATTGATGCAGGGGAAATTGCAAGGCGCAGAAAGGAGCCGGTTTAATCTGCTTGATAAATATGACCTCTCTTGGAAAGACTGGACGGCGGCTTTTGGGGTATATGATTTGATTCAGCTGCTCAAGAAATGATGGCGAGAGTTAAATTGGACGGCGAAACCATGACACATTGTCATCACGATAAAATGACGTTGATCGAAAGGTGTGAGCTTTCAGGCATAGGGGCGCTTTCATGTCTGATACACAGGCTACCTCTCAATCTACAGGTGAGAGCTAGAATATTTAGTTGCTCCTCCTGGTGATTTGTATGCTAATTCTGTTTCCTCTTTTGACAGGTATCGGCGCCCATCAACCAGTAACGTGGAAGTTCAGCAATATACAGTACCATGGTGCCCAAGGTGGTGAGGCCGGACCAAATGCAGGGGTAATGGCGAAAGCCAAGTCTAGCATCAGGTGCTACGAATGGCACCAGATGGGCGACCATATCAGCTGGAACTGTCGGAAACCCAAGGGGGAAGGTGCATGCGTTGTGAACAGGTCGGGCATTATCGGTTTAACTACACCAACCGAGCTGGTGGATTTGGCGCTATTGGGAAGTTTAAACATCATCACTACGTGAGCCTTGTAAATATTGTTAAAAATGCCTACAAACAATCGGCAGTCACACGGGGCGGATTGAAACTCAACGTGTCAGCAAAACGTCATTAGATGTGAGATGTTCGACACTCTTGGGGGCTGAAATAAGAGTTATAGTTTTGCGGGGTTTTGGTGGCGGTACATGCACACTAAATAGTGAGGTAGAACTGTCTGGTATTCTGAAGGACATTTCATTAGGCGTCAGGGCGTGGGTCACTGTGTGTGATTTTGCTGGCACTGATCTTTTAGTTGAACCAGCGTTTGTTATCTCAGGCGTCACATAGACAGTGAATGTTGGCAAGGCAAAGCTGTTTCGTGCTGACCCAACGACAGACCTGCCGGAGGATCACCCAGGATGACAACGCGACAATGTCACATGGATTGCTGTGCTCGGAGATCTCCAGCATGGGTCCCGGCGAAAAGGCAGACATGACTGCGGTGGCCGAGGACAGTAACTGTGGCCAAAGATAATGCGTCACTGCAAGGCGTTTTGAGAATGACGGGGCTGTGGTGGCAATTGGCGAACAGGTGCTAACTGGTGTGAATCTTCAAAGCTCCATGTGAAGAATGTAGGTAACATGCGCATGCTATAGAAGACTAAGTGTGTCATGGCGAGAGTACCCCTCTCCTGGATGATACTAATGTTCAGGTAAATCGAACTCTGGTAAATAATAACCCAACCCAAACTAACCCACTAGATAAACTGAATTTGTGTGATATCCTAGTGGGTGATATAGAAGAAAGTAATGTGCAAAGTTTTATGGTTTGTTAGAGAAAATGGCGGTACGTTTACCTCTATACGATCTAGGGGGGGTTGAAGCAATAATCCAACATGTCACCAGTTGAGTGCTGCATGCGAAACGTTATTGGTATGGGCAGAAATTCCAGAAAGAGGTTTGGGACATTGTATTCTTCTTGATGAAATCGCGATATTGGCAGGCCCAAATAGGTTTTAAAACGCGGAATTAAATATTAATTGTATTTTAAGTACAAGAAATGATAATACTGAGAAAAGCACATGCAAATATGCATTGGAAATAATCTGGAATGAGCATGAGTAGATCATGAACATTCCTGTTATCAGCAATTCAAAACTCAAAATCAAATCCTTTATTTGTCTTAAAAACTATAATACATAGCATAGGCCACCAGTAACTGTTCGCTTCAAATTTTTACTTACATTGTTGGATTTGTAACGCATCATCTTCTAAAAACAATAAAATTTGAAGAATGTATTGTAGCTCTAAGTAGTGGCAAAGGAAATTTTTGGTGGTCTGTCTTATCCTTTTAAGAACATAATAGAAATTTGTAAAATACGGAAATTTTGAAAAGCAAAATTATGTTTATTTAGGTACAGGGTGGCTCGAATTCGAGCCTATGTATGGGGAGCTCCAAAAACGTAAGAAATGCAGTGTCGGTCAAATTAGGGCAAAATTGGGCATTTAGATGCCTAACAATACGCCGCGCCGGCGCCGTTTTGAAAGTTTTAAAATTCCGATAATTTCCGGAGATATCCGGAAAAAACCGAAATTTTGAAAAATTGTTTGTTTTTTTTCCTGCGCTTCTTTGCAAACGAATTTCAAATTGAATTGCCACTTTTTCCGCTCTATCCAACAGTGGTATTAAGTTTTGAATCTGTATTACGACTTCAAGGAAGCATCATCAACTTTATTTTTTTAAACACGAACTTTAATTTTTTTATCGTTTTTTAGATGATATTGGCGTTGTTAATATGAATATCTGTTTTTAATTTTTATTAAAAAGAAAAGCTGCAATTTTCCACTTAACACAGAAAACAAAATAAAATATTTTTTAGAATATTAAATTTTCAAAAGTAACAAACTATTTAAAATTACTCCAAAGCAAAATAAGTAACTTGAAAAACAAAATTAAAAATGAAACTAAAGAAAATTAATTAAAAAAAATTAAAAATACCTATTCATATCAATAACGTCAATATCATCTGAAAACGGTAACAAGAAATGAAGTTCCCATTTAAAAAAAGAGAGTTGTGATAACCCCTTGAAGGCGAAACTTCAGATTCCAAACTGGATACCACTATTGTATAGAGCGGAAAAAATATGTATTGCTACTTTGTTTGCTGTATCCAATATGGATATCCAGTTTGGAATCCGACGTTTCGTCTTCAAGGGGTCAAAGTTCAATTTGAAATCCGTTTTCAAATAAGCTCAAGAAAAAATAAAACAATTTTGAAATTTTCGTTTTTTCCCGGAAATACTCGAAATTTTAAAACATTCTAAACGGCATATTGTTAGCCACCTAAATGCGCAATTTTGACCTAATTTGAGCGACACTGTATCTCTTACGATTTTCGAGATTTCCATACACTTACTTGAATTCTAGCCACACTGTGCAGGGTGTCCCAAATTCGAGCCTCATCATTGGGATCTCGGGAACTAGAAGAGATACGAGGTCGGTTAAATGGAGGCAAAGTTACGCAATTTGATACTGATCAAAATGCCACCTTACAAGTTTAAAAATTCCGAACACTTCCGAAGATTTTTGGAAAAAATCGAAAATTCGCGATTTAATTTTTATTTTTTATGACTTTATTTGAATGACTTTAACAAAATAAATTTCACATTCTCATTGTTACTTTTTCTTTTCTACAAGATGGTGATATCAGATTTTCAAACCGACGTTTTGTCTTTAAGCTACCATCATCAACTTTGTTTTTTTAAATACTGCCCTGAATTTTTTTGACTGACTTTAAGAGCATCTAAGGTCCCAGAATCAATGATGTATCGCAATTATTCAAAAAATTTATATTAATGGCATTTTTCATAAGAACTCATGTGTTGGAGAGAGACAGAAAACAGATTTTTGGTAAGATCTTACCAAGAAATCATTACAATGATTTTTTCGAAGAGTATGTGATACAACAATGAGAATGTGATTTATTATTTGTTCCAAATCTAATCCCACACAACTATTTACTTGGGTAAATTGCTAAAGCCTATGGTTTGAGGGTTGACACTTTAATAATTATATTATTTATTAAACACTTCTTATGTTAAATTTTAAGCTTTCTTTATGCAAAGCGTTATTACGTAAAAAAGGTTTTTGTTTTTAATCCTATTAAAAATCTATTTTCTGTCTCTCTCTAACACACGAGTTCTTATGAAAAATGTCACCAATATGAATTTTTCGAATAAGTGCTATACATCATTGGTTTTGGGACGTTAGAAGCTCTTAAAATCTGTAATAAGAAATCCAGGGTCGTATTTATAAAACCAAAGTTGATGATGACATCTCAAAGACGAAACGTCGGCTTGAAAATCTGATAACACCATGTTGAAGAACAGAAAAAGTAGCAATGAAAATGTGAAATTTATTTTGCTATATCTATTCAAATAGAGTCATAAAGAAATTAAATTGAAATCGCGAATATTGGATTTTTTCCAAAAATCTTCGGAAGTATTTGGAATTTTTAATCTTGTAAGGTGACATTTTGATCAGCATCAGATTGCGCAACTTTGCCTCCATTTAACCGACCTCGTATCTCTTCTAGTTTCCGAGATTCCAATGATGAGGCTCGAATTTGGGACACCCTGTTACAGAATGATTATTTTTAAATCCTGAAAGACCATGTTTTAAATTGTAATTATAATAGTATTCATATATTCTAGCAGAATCAGTTATTGTAAAGTATCTTGATGTGCGTATACATTTTATAACTAAAAGGCGGTCTGAAATAATAGATCTTTTTAGAAACCATTTTACTAAATTAATACTGTTTAGGGACAATAATGTATGTTACTATAGAATATTATATCAGTTAGTATTAGTTACTTATTAGTTAGCAACTTTGTATGTTTGTTGAAATAAATAAACTAATAGGGGTTTTACAGATTTTACTATACTGTCCTCTATCAATAAAATATACCTGTACGTTATCACAATTAAAAACAAAATTTATAGTCATTGTTGCTGCATAATTTTGAAATCACATCAAAATATAATAAGATAATAATTATTGCTAGTAACATTAAAAATGTTTAATATGAAAATAATATAAATACATTTGCTACGCCACTGGACGAAGTACAGTTTTACAGCTGCTTTACGCGTCATCTCGCTTTCCTTGTCTAAGCTTTAACTTGAGTAAATTTCAAGACTAAGACATTTTACATACAACGCTTAGTTTCATAGATGCACAAAAAGATAAAGAATATTACTTTTTACCACCAGAGCCTACTTATTTAAAATCTGATAAATTCCTATTATTTTATAATAAGCATTTTTAAGCTACTTCGTATTAATTTTCAACCGATAGTTTCAAATGAATAAAACGAAGAACTTGAATACGCCCCCAAATACAACCGAAATCTGCCAAGAGACCAAGTTGTTCCTATCGTTATTCTAATAGATTACCATATATGCCAAAGAATGATTAAATTTATGATTCAAAGAGCGACTGCTTAGAAACCCAAAGAAGGAATTTTTGTAAAAATTGGGAACCGTACTCAGGACGTAAGGAACTTTCAAACAAGGTATTTCACGACCCATGTTGTTATTTACAAAAATTGACGTTTACGTCATAACTAAGGAGGGCTAGAAGGAAGGAGAGCAATCGACAACGGCAGAAATTCAAATTTCTGGTCATACTTTTGTAATGGTTTCCAGGCTCGTCATAGTTGGCGCTGCGATCACATGTGATACGTTTTTAACATAACGTCTTATGGAGAATTTGTGATTGTTTCGCGTTTTTTGTTAAAAAACTTGGTGTTAATGGTGTTTTATTACGATTGTGTGACTGACTATGAGTTCGGACAAAGTTAATCTAAGCAGAAGTTGTTTTGTACTTTGCATCATGAAATAAAAGATGTAATTTTGAAAATACAGCTGTTTTTATTTCATATCAAGAAAGTTGTGATAAATTTTGTATCATATTCATCAATATCCTCTCTCTGTATGCTTGTGAATAATACAGTAATAATTTTTAATTGTTCTCAGATATTAATTATTAAGAATAAAATGTTTTGCTCATTGCAAATGCAAATATTCTTATATGTTAGGGGGTAACCTAAAATAAAACTGCATGTAAACATTTTACCCTAGTTTCTTGTTCAAGAAATAAATGATGAAAAATAATGTGAATAACATATTTTATTAATTTTTTATACAAACGCCAAAAAATTGTCTATAACTAAACTCGTTATTTTAAGCAAAATTATTAACAGATTCTATATGGAAAAACATCTGATGAAAAAAATTAACTACTTTAAGTTACAACCTCTAAAAAATGAAGTATCAACGAGCGAAATGAGCAAAATCATTAACAATTCATGCTTAAAATTTTTACAGATCTTGGCTGCGCATTCCAAACAGGTAGGCTCGACACATCTTACACAAATAAAAAGTTTTTCTGTTAATTTGCGGTCACCGAAACCGCACTACGATTGTTAAGGTACAGCTTATACAATAAAGCTGTGGTTAGGGGTTAACATCAAATAATACGTTTACAATAAAGAAAAAGTGAAAAATTTTCACTATGTCCATAAGAAACCATGTATTTCCCGTATCGCATAAGACACGGGCGCCCTCTGGCGGTTAGATCTTAAGCTCATTTACCGTCGACAAACCATGACCAAAATAATAACATTGCGTTTGATCTCCTTCTCTCTAGCCCTCCTTAGTCATAACTTTAGCGGTAGTCATTGTAAAAACAAAATAAAATAGACGGGTCATAGAACATTGAAAATAAAAATTGACGTGTCTCAGTTTTTTTATTGATAATTTCTTAAATAATTCGAGTTTTTCAGACTTTATTGCCGCAATGTATATGTGCATCATAATGTTTTTCTTATTATTACAATATCTTCTATAAATTGGACAGATGGACATCTACTTTAACCATTATGCTAAACAACAAAGGCGAAGGAAATCACATCCCATAGATCCCATAGATTGGAAATGCAGTTTTAGACTGTATATACACTTATAGATTTAAATAGCTTTAGACAGATTTAATATAGGTTTGTCAAAAAAAAAGGCAGAGAATGCCTAATATAGAAACATTCGCTACTAATTTAACTGTCGGAAGTAATGATTTAGTGAGATAGAACAGTCCATAATTTAAGCCTACGCAAACTTTTAAAACAACATCGACTGTTCCGCCTCTTGCTTCTGTTCCGAAGAGCCCTATCGAGACTGGCAATACGCGAACGTATATATTCGGAGAGTGCAACTTTCAACGTCAGCTTTCAAACGCACTAGTTCCAGACTAGAGCGGAACTTAATAACAATCGCGCCCTATGAGTGCATATTCGGCGAATTCGTAATTCGAGCTTAGGTAGTTGCCACGTAGTCTTTGTTTGTCCGAAGACTGAGTCGGCAGCATATTTTCGGGCACAATGGCTTAGACAACTTATATCGATTCATTATTTTTATATGGCTTATTTTAACACGTTCGCTGCTGATTGACAACACTTCTTGCTAATCCTGTGTGCGCATGACGACAATTGTCGGCATTGTGCAGTTGTGCAGCGCACCTTAAGTCGCTTCTGCTGTCGATGTCGTGAGCACTGCAGGCAAGCACTTCTAATATACGTGAGCATACCAGATGAGGTCTAGGGGTGTGAAAAATTCTTTTGGTTCAGCCTCGATCCGTCTCGTATTGAGTGGGGAGGGGTAACCCAAATAATGAGTGTGTTATTTATGATTCAGTTGGATGCATTTTACGGCGGAGGATGGCAATTTTGTCTGTCAATAGACTAGATTATATCGAGCGCTGTTAGCAGTGGAAACTTCCGATTATTATTGTTGCTATATCGCGTGCTGGGGGTGAATCGTACGGCCCTAAAGGGGCACAAAAATGAAATAATCTTAGACCTTTGACCAAGAAGGAGTCAGAGAGACTAGTTATAGAATCTGACGATGAAATATTGGATCCAAATGCAAATTATGCAGTTGAGGACCATATCTGGTTCGCACAGAGTAGAGACTCTGAATCAGATGCGTCCGAAGTACAAGATAATGACGACAATTCTCCGGTGCAAGATGATGAGAGGATATAGCATTGGTAAAGACAGAGGGAGAGAGAGTTGTAGGCCCATAGTAGGATCAAGAGAGGGCGACCATGTGTGACACGGCTAAGCGGACAGAAGAAGAGAGCGAAAGGTTGGTAAAGACAGAAAGAGAAAAATATTGCAGAAGCAAAAGAGACTGAACTAGCAAGCCAACTTTTGCTTTTTATAGAAACCTATGCAACATTGAAAAAATAGTAACAAATATATAGGAAAAAAGTTTCACTTCTGGTGTGTAGTCCAGAATAATATAAGCACAGATCTGTATAGGTACACAACAGATGCCTACTCCGGTATTAAAAGTGTCGCTAGCCAATAATGCAATAAACTTAAATACTTTCCTATTTAGACGTGTTTTGCCCCGCCGTGTTTCTTAACTTATACTATAATATCTCTTATTTGTATTAAGTAATAATATTATCACGTAGGATTTTGTTTCGAAGATCAAAGGAATTTTTGAAATGTTTATCGACATGTCAAAGTACCATTTAATTTTGTTTTAAACTCTACTATCAATATTATAAAGTTGTTCATTTAAATTGCCGTGTCATTTGTTTTACTATTAATAAACTATCATACTTAATAAAAAATTTAAAAATCGTATTTTTCTAAAAAAAAAATATGTTTTTGTCAATTTCATACATAAATATTAATAATAAAACTCGATGATTTGAGCTGGTCAAAAAGTCAGCCGGAATATTGTTCGACGTGATAACTTGGCAGCACCGACCCGTTCCTGGACGACTGGTTCATCCGTTCGCGAAAGCCGGTGAACATTTTTGGCCCCGCGTAAAAATCATTGGAATAGGTATCTTTTGCGTAACTATATAGATCTGTAATATAAGCCAACCCTGCAACTGGGAGGGAGCAAGAGAGTTAAAAATTAAAATGTTATGTGGTGTATCTAATAAAAAGAAATTTAATTTAAATGACAGAAATTATGTTAAAAACAGCAAATAACATTTTTGAGGATTGATAAGTAGCGAAAGTAGAAGGGGGCAGGGATGGATTGGACATATATATTTTTAACTGACAGTATGTGGTAGCTTCGTGCCCATGAATTGGCAGAGTATTTCTTTTACATATACTGATCTGGTTAATTTTTTCAACTTGTTGGTAGATGACACATTCTATGAGTTGCTGATCATTGAAATTAATAAATATGCCAGATACATATATTTGAATGGAGAATTGAAAGAATTCTCATGAATTAGTACGTGAAGCGACGTTCCAGTGGATGAGTTTCACATTTTTGTAGGATTGCTTTTTAATATGGGCATAGTTTTACATAAAACTTTAACTTTTATAAATTATTAATGAATTACCCAAGAGCAATTATGACAAAACATACGTTTGACGACAATTGTCAGTCAGCACCAAGAATGAGTTATTAGACCTGTGTGCGCACGACGATAATTATTGCCATCAAGGCCCTTTTGGTGTTTGGGCAAGATTTTCTCTCATTCGTAAGAATTTTTCTCGGATGTGAACTTGATCGAGACCAAAAATTCAAAAAAGTCACATCAGCCACCGGGTCAAATTTCAATTTTATTAGGTCAGCAGCGAACCTATTAAATCATATAATTACTTTCCGAAATGGTTTAATAGCCGAAGCATCTTTGATTTGACAAAAACTCTCTATTACATTTCTTTTCCTTAGCTCCTACCATATACTTATATCTAGCCTTCCTTGAACGTATACGGGGTAGCTGGAAATGAACATGCAATATGTTTACGGTGTAACCTACGATAAAAAAATATGACTAAGCGTTAATATGAGCCTTGGTCAAAAAATGCTTCATTAGGGAGATAAGACAAACTGAACATGGGTTTTCCTACATTTTTTTTATAAAACGATTAGGGAATAGAAGACATTTGCGGATTCATCCTCAGTATTCGAGAACAATCGGGCTGAACATTATCCTAACAATTGAATAAAAATAAGCTCGGCAACACTTTGGTAAATTGGAGCTCCATCACCCTAAACCATCCGTAAAATCATATGCCTTTGTTTAAATATTAAAATGTTTTTCTTCAAAAATTCGATTTTGATACTTTCGGTTATGTCGATGATATCAATTCGCTTTTTTAAATGGAACACACTCTTTATTGCTTAATTCTTTAATCATGCGTAACATTCTGGGCACATTTTATGTAGCGTAAAGTCAATTGATTTTAAGCTAACGATGCTTCTGCAGCAATTTCGGCGGCCCTTTTTCCATTTCAATTTCCAAAACTAAATTTAATGCCCATTCTAGTTTTCAGTTCTTAAGACCGTTGCGGCGTTTATTTGATATTTTACGCAATTTGTGAGGTTATAAAATCGAACCGTACTTTGTCGAACCGTATATTAACAGCGTTAATAATTATTAAAATATTCAATAGAAAAATGCACTGCCATTTTTTGACGATATTATTTTGCGGGGCTGGGCTGTCCTCCGCACATCAACTAATAAACACACAGGAAAATCATTAGCGGTTTTCGAATGGAGGGACCATTCAAATCAATTGCTAACCAAATTACTTTGATTAAAATCGATTGCAGTTTATTTTTTCAAATAAATGCATTGCAGAAAAAAGCGGTCAATACTAAAACATGTTATTTAACTGGGCATAATAATAATTTACGCACATATGCTTTTTTCATAACAAAACGTAATCCCCTAAATACATATTTATGTCCCGTCGCAAATTTAAAACGACTATACGAGGCTAAATCGTTCCGATAGTGAAATATACGAATTGGAACAGTTCCAGACAAAATACCCAGAAGCCAGTTTTTTCGTTACGTAGACGACCTGTCATTCGTGAGCCACCGGAATAATAAATGCATTGTTGCGGCTCCGAAAACGCCACATTACATAAACATGAATTTTATAACTTAGTCGCACGGATGGGAAAACAAATTGTGATGTATCCTTTGAAGATATTATTTTATTTTACGATTCGGTAATAATGATTGCGACATTTTTAGTCTATACGTTTATTATTAAAAACTTACCTGTATTTGGGTGACATAGATGGAGAACTTACGGGACTTTCTAACTTACCTGAAAAATAAAACACCTTTATAAGGGTTATTATATTACTGAATGACGCATGCAACATAATAAAGTATATTTGAATTAAATGACAGGCAATTTTCAAAATACACAAAAGCTTTGCTCTACGGAATTTTTTGCTTATAATAAACGATACACTTTTAAACATATCCATAATAAATGCATGAGTTGTTTTTATTTTATTTATTTTATTTTCTATATCTTTTTATATGCGACTTTAAAGTATATTTTAATGACCTCATTTTCGGATGTAAAACAAATCTTTATGTTTCTAGAGTGTCTTTAGTGTTCTGTTATTTAGAATACGCTACACTGACTAAATGTAAGAAATGAAATGTCACCGGATGATAATGTCAAAAAGGTTCAATGTCAAATTGTTATATTCGTACACTAATTAGTGTTGATATTAAAAGTAATGTTATTAAGGTTAAAAATAATTCCTTGTGTATACACCCTTCTCACTATGAGCCCTAAACGCCTGCCATTACGTCCGCGATACTTATGTAATAAACATCATTTTGCTATCTTACTACCAGAAAAAAAAACATCTCATTCTGATTATTTTTAATTTATTAATCTAAACATGTAGTAATATTTTTACCAGTAAAAGAAAGCTGGAGGTCTCTCCCAACATCACGTTGGAAGGGACTAAGGGGCTAAGAAATGGGTCAAGTGTGTGGGTGTCTGGTTGGAGCCCAAACTAACCTTTCAGGAATACATTCGCCTCAAGACCGCGGCTCTCGGTGCTCTGTGGGCTTACCGCAGGACGCTAGGGGGACCTGGGGCATTGGGCCGGGAACTATGTTATAGGACGATGATTGCTCCTGGCGTCAAGACTGGTGCTGGACAAATTACACCGACTTGCACGCCTCTATATCACCGGGACTATGAGGACGGAGCCCACAAGGGCCCTGGAGGCGCAGGTGGGTTTGCCACGGTTGGTGGACTGGGTGAGACATGAGGCGGCTAGAGCAGCCATGACATTGGCTGAGGCGGATATGTGGAGGGACAATGGCTCCTGCCATGTTCATTGCGGTCTCTGGCGGGGCTTGCCTAGGGACCTTACCATCTTGGGTATGCCGGGTGACGTGATGGTCTCTGAGATAGGCTTCCACGACGGGCTAAACTTCAACTTCCTAAGGAAGGAGGATTGGATGGAGGGAAGGGGGATCCTGGGATGGACTAGTCTGGTTTACAGATTGGTTCAGAAGGAGAGCAATGCCTGGAGCTGGTGCATACTGTGAAGTTCTATGGCGAGAGTTATCAGGATCACTGGGCGAGCACACTGAGGTTTTCCAAGTGGAAATTGTTGCGATCATGATGGGGTTTGGGAGTCGTTAAGGCTGAATGTCGGTGGCATCCAGTGTTCGCGAAAGAGCTTTGGACCCCTGGACAGAGGTTCGGGCCGAAAAGATATGGCGGACCGCCCCGGGGATGAGACAGACGATATTCATGATACTTGGGCTAGCGGGGGTTGATAGGCCCACCAAGGACGTGTAGGACCCTGGTATGTTTCTACACAGAGCACTGTAGACTTAGACTGTACCTGACTCTGCAAAGAATTGCAAAAGAGGAGGAATGTAGATGGTGCATGGAGAACGATGAGACTCCATATCATCTACTGGCGGAATGTCACGTCGTGGAAGTCTCAGGGACTGTCACGTCACCTGGCATACCCAACATGGTCAGGTCCCTAGGCAAGCCCCGCCAGAGACCGCATCGAACATTGTCCCTCCCCATATCCGCCTCAACCAATGTCATGGCTTTTCTAGCCGCCTCGTGCCTCATCCAGTCCACCGACGGCGGCAAACCCACCAGCGCCTCCAGGGCTCTTGTAGGCGCCGTCCTCATAGTCCCGGTGATGTAGAGGCGTGCAAGTCGGTGTAATTTGTCCAGCACCAGTCTTGGCGCCAGGAGCAATCCTCGTCCTATAGATCCACAACATAGCTCTCGCCCAAGGCTACAGGCCCCCCTAGCGTCCTGCCGCAAGCCCACAGAGCACCGAGAGCCGGTCTTGCGTGGGCAAGATTCAGAATCTCTGGCGCGGGCTCATCGAGCCAGATTCAGTGCGGCGTTTTAGTCTAATGAAGGAGATACGGGCTATCATAACGAAAAGCTGAATACTGGAAGTTCTTTAAGGGGGCTGGGGACACAAAAGGCCTAATGGGTGGTCTAAGTGCAAGGCCTGCTAGGGGCCACCTTTTCTGATACTGATATTGAATATAGTACCATAACAATATCGTCACATATCGTAGCGATACAGCATTTTAACTATCAATGCCAGCAACCTTACAGGCATATCAGGTACCATCAAACTAGTCTGAACTGTGTGTTGATATATATTACCAGATTATGTTCACACAAATAGTTACAGTTCAAATGTACTTCTCTATATAAAAATGTGATTTATGTCTGTATATCAATTAGAATTAATTTTATACAAACTTTGTATTTAACTATCATCGATTGACACACATTTAAAACCAAGAATTTTGCGCCCTTTTGAACATGGTCCTTCGAGCTTAAAGTATAGAAGAAGAGACAGATAATCAAGGAGTTTGTACCTTCTTGAATAAAGAAATAACTGTTAATAAAAATTCCTTAAATTCCTTCCCCTTGTTTTTTTTTGCGCTTTAATTTTGTTGGTGTATAATAGTACAATGATATTGCATTAAATTTAAGTTGGCTTGGCTATTTTCATTAAGACTGCAAGTTCTTCATTTTTCGCAGTGTGTGAAACAAGGAATACGACAGGTAATAGCTGGTGCCCCGTCTGTTGAGATGCCTGATAGTTTTGTAAGGCTGATATTGCATCGATTAAATACCAGCATACAACTTCTGCAGCTGATTCAATGCATTATTTTATAAATTCTCCAGCCACGAAAGAGTGTGACTTGGAGACAATTTTGTCGGATACAATATATTTAAAAAAAATGGTGACGGCAGGATGGAAATGGAAACTTAAACAAAGCGATTTCAAAAATTAATTAGAATAGAAAAGTTTTTGGAAAGCGTTGGGCATCGAATCCGATACTTTTGCATGCTGAGCGAATGCCTTACCTCTGAGCAACCGTCTAACTGGAATGTTTTCTCAAAAATTAATATAAGTACACAGATCTGCATTATAAATATTTCATGGTTGATTATTATGTTGTTTATGTTTATAATTTGGTAGCTAGGTAGATTATTATATGAGAAGATCTGTGATCCAAGTAAGACTAAAGCCTTAACTGGTGATAGTACTTTCTGAAACATTAATGGTAAGTCTCGCAGGCTCAGTAATATAAAATGTTTTTTAAGCAAAAGCCGTATTTTTGGGGTTTATATTTTTTAAAACAAAACTAGTACACTGTCTTACTTTTTAAATATGATACATGTTACGGGAACTCCTCAATACAAGAGAAAATAAAACAACATATTTCTCCATACCAACCAAGCTCAAAATTGGGTATGTGCCCCGAGAATTTCTACTTACAACCAAAAAACTGTTTTGTACTTTCTTAAGCTACAGCAGAACATAAACTATATATTGGATTGCAATATCAAAAAAAAAAACAGAGAATTTGTGTCTTGGGTGAAAAACATTTCTTCGAACACTTCACGCAAATTGGTTTTTTACACATGAAACACACATACAGTGGCTTTCTTCTCAATCTTGAGGGACATATGTAGCAATACTTTCTAGTTTCCAGTTTTTCTCCATTGACAGTGTTGTTTTAATAGCCTTCTAGTATGTCGCGAATGTTTCCGATGAGTTAGTTTGGGTTAGTGCTACAGATATCCACAAGTTTGTAAACAAATAGCCATTGGCCAACGGCGGCTTGTCCTATGACTGCAGGTATATAGCGCACATTTTTCATCCAAGGCGTCCGTCGACTCTGCCTTTCATGATGTTGTAGAAGAAGTTTATTTCTATTAGCCCATTTTTCGGGTCGATAGATTGGGTGTGATGCATGGTTGAAATAAGAAGTACTGCCTTACGATTGCGACGGAAACGGAAGATCTTGAGGTGTTTCTTTCTTATTCTTTCGTATTATACCCACAAATGTGAGATTGTTTTTCTTCAAATGTCCAGCTAGTTCAATGGAACTCTACCAGTTGGCACGTATTACATTTCTGTTTATATTGTAGAGGTCTTTACCAACATTATGACTGCTTGTGTCGGTTTTGACAGTCTTCTTTCTTCATTACTTAGACCTGTGTCATCCGTGTCTATTCCTGCATTAATGTAGGCACTATGCAAATATCCGGTTCGAGCATCCGTCACACACTGTATTTTAGTCCCATACTTTTCTGGTTTGCTGGGTATATACATTTTAAAATAGTACCTTATTATTATATATATTAGCACCAACTTTATATGAGCTTTTTTCATTATTTATGAAAATGTCAAATATTTATTGAATTGCAGCCGCTGGGTTCACATATTTCTTTCTTTTCTTCCCGATCAGCAAAATCATCAAATCAAATCTGAGGGGAATCGCTTTTGTGACATCACTCACTGCTCTAAATATCGGTCTTCCTTTTCCATTAGTAGCGAAAAGAGTGCGTACGTCTTCATTTTTTGATCTGAATCCCAAAAAGGCTCTGATCTCAGTTTCATCAACATCAGATAGCTAGATCTTCTTACAATTCTTATACTTTGGACAAAGTGCAGCCAGTTTTTCAATAGTTCTTTTTATTATAATCTCGTATATTTTCGCAAAAAAACGCATAAAATAGTATAAGAGACTGCTTTATTTTTGCACATGAGAACGTACTGATGGAAGAATAGCTAGCTATATTATGAGCAGGTGTGCTGTTGAAATTTCCTGTAGGTTCTTTCTCACTCTATTTGAATCTATTACGGCCATAATAATATCCAGCTTCTTCTGTATCAGCTTCTTCATCCACTTCCGGCTGCTCCATGGTCGTTTCTTCGGTTTCCTCGTCGGTTTCTTGCTCGTTATCGGTTAAACAGTCGCCGAAAATTGGCTTGTCATCCTCCGATTCATCATTGCTGATGTCGCTATTAGCCTCAGTGTGTACATGTGTCTTCAAAATCGGTATCCGTTGGATGCACATTCTTGGGTGGCACGGCCATCAAAAAGTCACACTAATGGTGACACGGGGTCTATCGGACTCAGCGACGTGAATATTTCGAAAATGAAAAATCGTTACGCACTCCTCTTTTCACAGATTAATACGTTCTAAAAGCCAGGAAGATATACCGAGCAGTATGCCACAGAAACGGCTGTGGTGGGAGAGAGATCATGCCCCCGTGGCTCCGGCGGAGTGTCACTAATTGAGGGTTTTATGCCTTAAATCTCATCTGGCTGACTGCTTCTTTCTCTTGCTTGCTGAAGTCAATTCGAGCCAACTTTATCCAAATGATCTTTAAATAGTCAAACGTAGAATTATGTCTACGCATGGACAGATCAGTGATATTTACTACCCTGGCAAAATATGCTCAATTCCCTCTAAGGAAGTTTTCACCGTTTTACAAATAATACACAGTTCCAGAAATCAAATATTTGTCATCATGAAATTGATATCAATCACATAATACATTAGAATGCTTCAAGTATTTTAGCAAAGGAACAGCCACCGTTATAAATCGTAAAATAAAAGAATGGGCTTTAATATTGTTTAAAAATTATGAATTCTGTTAAATTTAATAATACTTGGCTACCTTTGTTAAAAACGGAATCTGATAATGGATACTTATAAATTCCATCAAATAAAAATTGCTAAATTGTTTCAAAATCGTAACACTTTAAAAAACACATACGTTATTTAAACTTATAGAAATTTTATAAAACAAGACATTAGTCCACTGGATTTGTTAATGTCAAATTAAAAGCTTGACAAAGTCTATGATCTTTTTATTGTCGTATATTCCAAACGTTTTATTACATTAGTAATCATTTCTATTTTTAGATATCTCGCTTTTGAAAGCGGAGGCAGATTTGTCCTAGAAATGGTCAAGATTTTTTGGGCTTCGTTAGGGTCACTTAATTGGCACCTAAACTAATTTATACTCGGGGTAGATGTCCTATCCTATACTATTCAATCCCCTCCAATTCACCATTCATTGTATGATATTAAAAGTAATTATTTGGCACAAAAAACTAATGTTAATGTTGGTGTGAGATTGCTTTCTATGTTTTGTTGGAAATGTAAGTCTTTTTTACAACTTTATCATAGCTGCTATTAATATATTTAAAACGTTGTTATATTAAGAAAAACCAGTGAAGTGCCATCGTTTTATGGAAAAATATCACTAAATATTATTTTAGGATACATAAATAAATATTTTCCCATATTGACTTACACTAAGTTTTATGTAGTTTACGTTTAGGTAAAAACACCATAGACCTTTTGAGTTGTAATTATTACAATAGTTTGAGAATAATATATTAAAGAAATCATTTACAGAATGAACATTGAATTGCCCTCTCTTACTGCGCCACTGGTGATAGAAACAGTTCGATTCCTACTAGAATTGCAGCTTTTCAGTGACACAAAGTAATTTTTAAAACACCCTGTATATTCGATAATCTTATGTCCTGTTACAAAAATATATAATTTGAACAAACCTTGCAGCCACACATCATTCTGCAAAACGTTCGATACTTTTCTATAGTTTTACTTTGTTAGAAAAAGTTATTTTCTAATTTTATTTATTAATCAGATTAGCTGGGAAAATTGTCATTGTGATATTGATAATTTTTATGACTTATATCATTTATCATTTTATTAACTTAGCTGTTGCCCTTATTTTAGAATATTATTTTAGAATAAATAGTATCTAGTAGCAGTTCCTCTTTCAAATGTGGTGTGCAACGTTGCGTCCGGTTCTTGTAAAACTTAAAGTACCCTGTTACACTTTACGATATGGAGTTGGTGTAGCTTATGCCCGACCTGTGCATCACTCGGTATATAATCGCTTAGCAAAATATCAAGCTAGCTATCATATCGGCAAACCCCCAGTATTGCTCCCGATTCCACGTTATATCGGCTATTGCTTCCTGGTAAATTGAAAACTGACCCGAGCTATTTTCTGCACGGCAATATCAATTTCGTATACGTTGTTGCAACACATGGCTATCAATAATACTCCTTAAAATAAATCATTTTAAAATGGGCCAGACTTATGGATTACGTCCATTAAATATTAGATTTCTGGTGCTTAATCTTATTATGGTCGTTGTTGGCAGATTGTAGTTGCCTTTTGATTATTTGGGATACATATTGTACAAATTATGCTAATTTTTTGTGAAAGATATAAAGACACGTCACCTCTAAACACACTGGGCAACGGCCCATCATCATCATTCTCCTAGTGTTTGGTGTTTGAATCCTAGTGATATATTTTTTGAATTTGTTATGGATGCGGTTAGTTTTTAAAAATTTGCTGCTAATTGCCTATTTTTAAAGTCGGTATAAATATTTTTTATTTATTTTTAACATCTCCAACTAAGCATACAATGTTTTCAGATATTTCGACAGATTTCTTAAAATTATTATAGATAAATGCTTTCTTTTATTATTGACTAAGAATTACATATATTTTTAAACATTGGCATATCATTACATATCCAACAAAGCATACAATGCTTTTCTATATTTTAAGAGATTGTTTGATATTATTAGAGATAAGTGCTTTATTTTATTATCTGCAAACAATTCTAATTTCCTACATTAAATCTGATCAATGTGAATATTGCAAGAAATCATTTGCGCGCAAAGATTCCTTGAAACGGCATGTTGATTCTAGACCTTTACTGAGGATATGCATCATATGCAACGAGGTCTACATGTAGGAGTGGTATATCAGCATCATCTAAAATTGAAACATCAAGCCCAAAAACGTGTTGCAGAAAACTGCCCGAAACCTACGCCGAAGAGGTTCAAGATGGATAATCATATAAATGGTGAGTTTTTCTTCTTCTTCAGTAATTATGATATATAGCACGATTTAACTAGATTTTTACTAAAACTCTCAATAATTATTCTGGAACCTTCAACATCCGTCCCCGCGGTTTCAAAATTCAAAAACCCCAGTCACCAGCTGAAATTAAAGCACAAGGGCTTTCTTTTCAAAACGACTAGTATAAGAAAGCATAACAAAAATAAAATAAAATAAGTGTCATTGCCATACCTATGGTATTATATATCCATGTTTGTTTCTACAACATGCTATTGTGAGCAGTGTGATTTGAAGATCCCAGTCCGTGGATGGAATGGACATATCAAAAGTGTTCAACATCGGAACCACTGCACAATGACAGCGGCGGGGAAGGAAGGTATCTAAGTCCTAAAAACAGCATTTCAAAACCGAATAGCTACATATCGGCTTTCTTCATCCCGATCTTCAGGATAAAGGCATCGAGTTGGTTTAAGAAGCTATAGGAAAATACCAACACTGCATCATGCAGTCAAAGGAGCAGGAAGAGATCTAGTCTTTCAATGCTAAATTTCAGCTGGTTTCAACCCAAATCTGGATGAGCTGTTTAGATAGAATGCACTATTTTTTTCACAACACCGAATATTCTAAAAACACAATTGACATTTACATACTTAAAATGATGATCTCATTATTATAGGATGGTCGCTGCACCAGGTCCTCCGCCAACTAAAGAATATTCAACTGATGTAGATATGTTATGTTGGTTCTGGGCCCGCATGATTCCATTCGAACTAATCCAAACTAACTCAAACTGATATAGATATGTTATGTTAATCCTGAACTGGCATGTTTGCATTCGATCTTGAATATAGATCATGTGTGAGATGAGCTTTCCATTTGACTGTGTATTTAGAGTATTAACTGTTATAGGACTTTTTAATACCAATTCAAAACAAATACTTTAATTGGCACCTAAACTTATATTTCTCCCTTGTCACCTTTGCACGTGCCAAGTGCTAAGTAGGGTTAAAAATTCTAAATTAGAACACGGACAAAAGATATGTAAGTAATAATTCAATTTTTTGTTTTTTCTCTAGTGTAGCTCAGAAACTTTTGAAAATTCTTACGAGTTTAACGTTAGCCATGTGTGAACAAGACCGAATAATATACCAAAAATAAGGTTTTAATAATAATAGTAAAGTTATCACTAATATCAATAGCGAACAAAGCAGGGATATATGATATTAGAGTGAAGAAAGTTTAAGGCGAATGAATCACTCCTCTAACAAAAAAATTTAATAATTGTATTAAGAAAAGCTCTTTTCACGATTGCTTAAAGATGTCAAAAGTGATTCCAGTATTTAAGAAGGTCTAAAGAAATGACACCGAAAATAGCCGGCCAATATATTTAGTTTCAGTATTTAAAAAGCTGCTAGAGGGCATGCTGAAGAAGGAAATTTTCTTTTTTTTTTGAGGCTCACAACTTTTCTATAGGAAAGAAAACTTTCCCATCAGTTGCTTTTGTTAGCTGTTTGATGGAGGCTTTTGAGGAGGATCAATACGGTGGACCACATTCTGTGACTTATTGAAGGCCTTTGACTATTTCGAACATTAACAACTGAAAAGTAAGTTAGGTTATTAAGAGCTTGATGGGGTAGTGTTAATATGATGCGGTCATATCTAATGAAAAAGCGGCAGCAAATATTTTATGATAGAAAATTTTCTGGAAGTGTGGGATAGAGCTTGGTATTCGCAAAGGTGTCATACTTGATCGGCAGTTGTTCGTGCTTTATATGAATAACATTCTTTCAGTTTCCTTCAATTTGACTTTTTGGTTATGTTCACTCACACTTGTAGAAGTTACTCCGTTTACAGTTCCGCTCCATACATATAATTTAATCTTTGAATCTGCAGTTTTATATGGTGTCTTTGCCAAGAAGACTTGCAAACATTATCGTGAAACAGGATTGAAAAGAGGAAGTTAAGCAGACATATATTGATCTTGAAATATGCACAATACAATCCAGATATGTTTATGAATGTTTGCTTGTTCTATTGCCACTTCCATTTAGGCTCGTTTAATCAAACTGGCATTTATCATGAATATCAAAATTGCTCTTCCAGGAACGGGCCAAGATAAGCACGCAAAGATATACGGGTCTGTAAAGCCGAAGCCGGATATATCAGCAGGCATTGATAAAGTTAGAGACTTATTTTATAATCAGTGGAATGAATCCTTGCGGTTTCGCGATCCTTACACATCATTAGAAATATGTTATTTATCCCAATATTTTTTTTGATCTCCGTAATGTGGGGCGTTCACACCTAGAACTATTGTGTACAATAAAATTTCGATTTCGATTTTCGATTACGCACCTTAATTTTATAATAGACGACCATTGAGCTTTAGACTTATGTGATACGCCGGGTTCAAGGGAACTCTCTATAAGGTGAATGAATTTTAAGCTCACTTTTGATATGATAATATGTATTTTGATGTCCTTTATTTTTCTTTCCCTGTAATGTTAGTTTTAACCTAACTCTAAGAATTTGAACTTTTTGCGTAAAACTGTAAATTGAATTGTTATAATTTTCTATATGAGTAGTACATTGCTGTTCTCTTAAGCCCAGTCTTGATGCAGAGAATGATACTGTAATCAAGTACCTGAATAAATTTGCATTTGACTATTAATTCAATAACTCCCATTCAACCAATCATTTCAAATTTCTTTCTAGATTAGAGTGAAAATATCCGAATAAGCTGCATACGTGTAAAAGAAAGACAATCATCAATTTACTAATCTTTAGATACAAGAGTTGGTATATTCAGAATTAACAGCAGCTGATACATTAAATACTCGTAGTGTTTTAAGTAGTTATAGTATGTGGGTTCATAAACTTCCTCTCACAATTATTCGTCCCAAGATATTGGTGTAAGTTGCAAAATAATCGTCACTTAGTATTGCTGATTAACTCAATTCAATTAATTGGGAACGAGAAGAAGAAAGGCAAATGTTAATTTAGTATTCAGGGGATAGTAATTGCAAAATGTCCAAGATTATCAGCCACTAGACATAAATTTTCACAAAGTAAACATTTGTCTTCAAGACAAGATATTCTGTTTCCTTTGGCCCATCCATAGGCGCCTTTTGGAGGACTATTGATCATAAGTATCTGCTTCTGTTGGTATTACAAATCGTCGCTTCTTTCTGTTCACCATATATTGCAAACACTGATGAGTATAGGTTTGAGTGAACAGACAATTATTTTTTAAATAAACAAACTAATTTACTTGTCGTCTAGTTATCAAGAGGATTCTTAGTGCAAGTGTTAAGAAATCCAAAAATGTTCCCTATCGAGTTGAATCTCCAAACCAATTTAATTTAAATACTTACCAAAACTAGTGGATAAAATGCGAATAGTTATTTCAGCTACTGCTACGCCTCTGGTACCAAATTCCTCCCTAAGCCATTCCATTATAATAAAATTTTCCTATAACAGAAGAAACTGTTTTTTTTTTTATATTTACAGAAACGACTTTCCACGCGCAAATTACTGTAATGCATTTTTCCTGGATGTCCTTTTAACGGGGACATAGATTACAATTACATCTCCTGGCGCTATCTTTAAGCTGAAATTTTCCATTGAAATTTCCCCGCATAAAAATGTGGTTTAATTAAAACGAAAGTTGAGAAATGCATGGGCAAAATCCGTGGGGAAATGAGTTCGCATTCCGCCCATTCGGCACTTTTGGGAATATAGACAGTGTTCGCAAGAGTAAACGGACAATTAAAACACAATAGAACGTTACTTATACAGGTAGAAAATGTACGCATGTGAATGGAAGCTGAGTTGAATGTGGCTGTAACTTCTCTCATGGGAAAAGGATATCTTTAAGAGCAATATTTGTTTGCAGTAAACTAGATGATGTACGTCTACAACTAGGAACGTATAAACCTGCACAGCTATGGAGCTTCCTTCAGGTCAAAGCTAACTCCTTGTTCCTGCAATTTGTTTTTGTCCCTGCAATTTACATAATAAAACATATTATTGATAGTCCAATCTTAAAACATAAAAAAGAGAATGATCGTCTCAAAAGAGCAGTTGGAATCGAAACGTGCGAATATTTGGATTGCCGCTTACTGAAAGTGAAAATGTAAAAAAAATCCGTACTGCAATTATTTATCGAAAAATTTTAAAAATAGATATTACTGATATCGATATCATGAATTATCATAGGGATTGACGAAAAACTCTACACATGACAAGTTGCTGGCAGTACTTGTATCGGTCCATGATGTAAACAAACGTTCTTTTGTGCTACAAAATCGAAAATTGATAAAAAAAATCGAGTCTGCGTATTATTAGAGAGGACCTAACAAAGCTTAGGTTAATCTTAACGAGTGTGGCAATGACCAAACTCGTGTATGGTGCTTGCATGCCAACATATGTCAAGGTAAAGGGCTGTTTACAGGATAGACAATAGGCCCTCCGTCCATCGCCGAAATGCAACTGCAACTCAAGTTGTAGTATTTACCTATTATATCCGTCCACCTAAGCAATCCGATTATTAGTTGCGGTCGAGATGCCAGATAGATCGGACTTAAGTATAAAGACGGTAAGAGATGAAAGGTGGATGGTGGGTACAATAAAGAACAAAACGCCTTTATAATGGCCAAATCACTGCAAATGGGTGAACACAAGTTTAAAGCATTCTGCAGAATGCCTAAATTTTTGGAACTTGTAGAACGGGTGTCACCGTATATACAAAAAAGGACATGAATTATAGAATTACCATAAAAGCGCAGACGAAAAACTACTTATTACATTGAGGTAAGTTAATTTATAAAAGGCATTATACCTACAAAATACCACGTTTCGCATGCAACGGTTGCACTAAAACTGACATGATCAGTTGCAGACGCAATGGTCTGACACCAGTCGTGTTTGAGTTACGTCGGTAGATGAGCTTTAATCATAAAGCATGGGCTCAACTGGTATGCAACTGGTTCGCAACGGTAATGCAACTTAAAGACAATTAGGGGCGTTTAAAGATCCTTTACACAAATAGTGCACTATGTAAAAATCGACCTCTCCTATTGGTCGATCCATCTCGTATTACGATATGTCTGCGTGATGCAATCGATTTCTATCAAGAGCTCTCGTGGTGTAGAGGTTTATACAACTGGGTCTCACCTAGACGGCCTAGGTTCGAAATCCGTTGCTATTTTGTTTTTTTTAAGATTATGTTTCTAAACAGTTTTTTTCTTGATTTTGGGTGTGTCTTGGGTTAGTTTGGGTTAGCACCTGGTTAGTTTCCTTTTCGTGAGTCCCCGTAGCGAGCGAAGCGAGCGGAGGGCCATGCGGATCGACCAATAGGAAAGGCCGATTTTTATATAGTGCACTATTTGTGTAAAGAATCTTATAATGCCAATTAGAGTTGCAGTTGCGTTGCTCCGGTAGGACAATAGCCTAAGGACAATGGCGTCGGTAAAGTCTGTCAGCCCCCGCCTTTTAACAAAGCAATGCGACAGGATTCCGCAATTATCATATTTTTCAAAATGTGTATTCCATGTAAGATACTTGTGTTTCAATTGTGAAACCTTCAATATTTTTGTCATTTGTTCGGTTACTTCCGTAGTTCAGTTTTATTGCGTTTTTATTTTTAGACAATTTTCAAGTGTTTTGTTTTTAATTAAATTTAGTAACTTTGTTAATAAAAAGATGTGATCTAATTTAAGTAAATGGAACCGACCATATACGGGATTTTCTGTAGAAGGATATGGAGTATTTTGTAAATAGTGCGGCAAAGCGGCGAGTTCCCTATATAGTTTTTTGTCTGTCTGCGTCCATAACTAGATTCCTCAGAATATCATTTCTTATTGTTATTTCCTTTAATGTACACATTTCAAGTACTAAAAAGTACTACATTGAGCAGCATTGTGGGACGCCATTTCATAAAAGGAACGCCGAAAAATGTAATTCATCTAAATTGGTCCAAACTTCTCTGCTGGAAAGTTTAAGCAATTCAAAAAAGCAGGAGGAGGGCAGATTTAAATTTGAATTATGCCAGATTATGATCGCATCTAACATTCATTTTATAATACAATAAATAGTTTCTGCGGTAGGATCCTTGTGAAACATCGTTGAATAATAATACTAGCGATAATTAGTACACTGCTTTTAGATGTTTCAGACTAATTTAATGAGATAATTTTCTCTACATATGTTTCGGCTTGATGAGGCCTTTATCAAGAGTAGTTGAATGCTAAAATCTAAATTGTTATACCATACTAAATCGCCTGTCGGTAATTTGTTTTTATTGCATTGTCAATTATGCAGGTGTTTAAAGAGCAGGTCAGTTGGTCGTTCGTATTTAAAACGTCTGTTTTTGTGACTTTTGGATTTCTAGGTACTCCAAAAGGTTCAGCCTTTTGCTCTTTGTTTCGGTGTGTAAAAGTTTAACATTATTCGTATCTATAAAATGGTTATTTTCTATACAATGTTTTGCTAAGCCAGAGTTTTTAATATTATGTAAAATCGATTTTTTGTGTTCTTTAATCCTAATATTTAAGTTTCGACCAGTTTGTCCTACGTATACAGCTTCACAGTTCACACAATTTATTTTGTAAACACCAGATTTAGATTGTTTGTCAATTTTCTCTTTATTGTTTATTAGTCTTCTCCCTAGATTATTCTTATTAACCTAAATTGTTTTACAGCCAAATTTATTTATTTTTTTTTGAAACGTTATCTGCAATTTTCAGAATATAATTGATATATTTAAACTGCTCCTTATTTAATTTTAATGTGGGGTTAGAAAATTGTTCAGTTAAAATGATTTTCTGTTTTTTCTTTATTAATTTATCAATCAAAGCGATCTTAAAACCGTTATTAATTGCAATCTGTTTGATAATGGATACTTCTTTTTGGAAACTGGCCGAGTCTAGGTGAAAGCTGAATAGGCCATGGATGGAACTATGAAAAGTAGAAAGTTTTACTTGCCAAGATTGGTTAGAGTATTTGTGAATTATTGCATCTGTTGTTGTTGATTTCCTATATATATCAAATTTAAGCGAATCTCTTGTCTTTGTAATCTTTATGTCCAAAAAGTTTAAAATGTTGTTAGATCCTTTTTCCATTGTAAATTGAATTCTATTGTTTAGGAAATTTAAAACTGTTAAAAAGGTATCTAAGTTTCTGTTGGTTCCTATAAAGATAGAAAATATGTCATCCACATATCTACCCAAAAATAAAAATATTTCTGATTAATGAATTGTTGGTTTTGAATAAATGCTGTTCAAAATCAACCATAAGAATCTCGGCAAATAAAGGTGAAATTGGAGAGCCCATTGGTAAACTATTAATTTGTTTAAATATATTATAATTATACTGGAAATAAATAATTCATTTTATAAAGTGAATAATCCTGGTTTTAAGTCATTATTTCAAAAATATCTGAATAAATCTATTTCAGATGAGAGTAGGTTGAGGAAACAAACTTTAGACAAGTGCTATGTAGAATGTATTTCAAATATCAACCGATAGTTAATAGTCAATCAATTTATTTTATATTATTGTGGATGAAACGACAGATGTATGCGGTTGATGTATAGCTAATTTGATGATTGGAATTTTGAACGAAAATTTTCCAAGCAGATCTTATTTAACTGCTGTCAAAAAATTAGAAAACAAATTAACAATTTAATAAATTTCTTTTCACCTAATACTATCATATTCAATAAAGTGGTAATTAATACTTTCAGATGCTGCGGCATTTATGTTAAAAGCTGCAGTTAATGTAAAGATCTTTTATCCAAGCTTGATTCATTGCACTTTTGTTGCGGGGTAAATAGAATTGTTGAAGAAATACGAAACCAGTTTCTATTGGTGAATGATTTCATCAATTATATGAAATAATTTTTCTTGATGGTTCCATTAAGGGCGCAGTTCTGTAAAGAAAACTTCCCGGTGTCTATTTGCCTCGTAAACCAGTAGGTCTAAGGTGGGGAACCTAGCTTGAAACAGTTTTGTTTTACTTTGAATATTGCAGTCAGAGAGAACCAGTAATATTTGAATTTGATGATGTTTCTTCTGAAGCAATTCGAGAAACAAAAATTATTCTTAAAAATCCTTAATTAAAACTTATAAATAATTTTAAATTAATTGTTAAAACACTTATGATGTTAGAAAAGCAAGAAATACCTTTTTGTGAATCAGTTAAGTTAATAGATGATTTAAAATCAACAATTAATTTAGCACCAGGGAGTACTGGTCAAACAATTTCCAAAAAAATTACAAATGTTTTTGACAAAAATTAAGGCTTTTGGATTGTATTTCTTATTTCTATGGCCTTGAACTGGGAATTTTTCGAAGAATTAACAAATTGAACCTGCTATCCTCAAATTTGCTCCAATTACATCTGTCGACGTAGAGCGCTTTTTTTTCAATGTATAGACTTATTTTAAGCGACAGAAGGCAGTGATTCAAAACGGAAAATACGGAAAAACACGTAGTTGTGCTATAAATGAAAGAATCTTATATCGTAGTAATACTTAAATAACTTGTTATGCTATTGTTTCTGTATAATAATTATTAAATTATGTGTTTAAATGACCTAGCTTGTTTATTTAACAAATTGTCAAAGAATTGTCATAAAAAGTAAAAATTAAATTTTTGTTTATATATTTCCTTGTACCTACAGATACAGGCGAGGCAGTTGCCTATATCTCAGTATTTCTGCCTATTTTGATACAAATCTATGTCTATATAGGCCTTTTCATTCCAAGTCTTTGGCCTATAAATTCGAACTTTAGTTATTACACATATACTTGTATTAAAATGAGTGGCATTGTATTTATTCTTCCTCAATTACGTACTGTGGAATGCTTAGATTATTTCTCCCTCAAATTTTCATTTAAGTTACTCTAGTCATTTTCTATTATTTCTCTTCTCTCTTTTGTCTTCTGAAAAATGCTTATTTGTGGGCAAGTGAATGATAAACCGTTGTTTGTAGACAAGATAGATAAGGGGCTGGGGATGGAGTTGGCATTTATTTAAAAAATTGTTTTGATTATTCAGTAGTTTTGAGCGAGTGCAGAAAATTTGTGGAGCACATTATTTACTAAATACAAAAATGAGACCAACCATTATTATTGGTAGCATATATAGCCCACCTCAAAGTAATTGTGATTAATTTTTCGGCTATTTTTCAGATATTTTATCACACTTTGACGCTGAGTCAGACAGAATACTATGTTAGGGCCATCTAAATATTGATTTTCCTTAGATTCACTCTACAGTTGATACACAACTTATTACTATTCTAGACACATTTCGTCTGAAGCAGATAATGTCAGAACCAACCCGAGTAACAACTACTAGCTTATGCGCTGACTTTGTTTGATCTAATGCTGATATCATACATGACACCAGTGTCAAAGACTTAAATATTTCAGAACATATGCTCATTTATTGAGTTCTCCAAATTAATTGCAACACTAATTTTTCTACTAAATATACCTATACCCTTAATAAGGATTAACATGGGACTTTTCCAGGCTGAGGATATGATATTCCCTTAAATATTATTAATGAATTACATACTCTCGATGAGAAAGCGGAATATCTTACAAACAGTTTGTAAACTTTTTTAATCTTCATGCTCCAATTGTTCAGCATACCGTTGGAGCGAGACCATATTGTCCCTGGATAACTGATAACATAAAATTGATGAAAAAAGCATTAAATCGCTATCATCGTTTTAAAAACCAATACTGGAAATTTTACGATCAACTTAGAAGCTCTATCATTTCAGCAATAAGGACCGATTTTTTTTTAAACAATAAATTTCAAGATTGTAACATTAAAGATAAATGGAACTAGTTAAAAGAAACTTAACGATCTAAACAAAAAAAATAAAACTATCGCAAGCAATTTAAAAATTTAAATGCACTTAATGCATTATTTACCAACACATAGAATAGTCGAACTATAAATCAAAACAATCGGTTGCTGACAATATAACTTCTGAAAATGTATTTACATTTGAAATCGAATGCCTACCGATCTGATAATCTTAATCTGACATTTGATTTTATTATGCAGCCTGTTTATTATTCCTCTTCTCACTCGTAATCAATTGCTGTTTAAGCCACTCGTATTTGCCTAAATCTTGGAAATCTGCCCTTGTTTAACCTTTACTGAAAATAAGTAATCCTAGTGAATTTGCACATTTCAGATTAATATCTATTTTACCAAAACTTTATCAAAAATTCTTGAGAAATTGAAATTAATGATTATGTTTTTCGTCGTAATATTATTTCTGACAGGCAATCTGGTTTTAGGGGGGGTTTTAGTTGCTCGACTGGCTTGTCCGATGTGATGGATGATAATTTTACTGCGCTGGACAATAATCAGGCCACAATACTAATTTTACTTGAGTGCACTAAAGCTGTTGATATACTTCACAATGAACCACTTATTGCCCACCTAAATTATATAAGCTTTGATGGTATGGCGTCGTCACTTGTGTTGCCTTTCTTGTCGAAACAGACTCAAAAAACAGTCCTGAACCACAGAGACCAGAATTGCGTAGTGTAACTTCGCAATTACTAAAAACATTTAAATTACTAATTAATATCACACTGCCATAAGCTTGAACTTGATCTTGGAAAATATTATGTAAGCAATCAATATAAATTACAAACAACGCGAGCGAATAGCACACACAATTATGAACTTTAAAGTTGCAATTGTCAGCAGAATTTATGATATAAATATTCAATTGGACCATCATCTGTCTGACAGACTTTTGCCTCTAACTTACTCCGGTCTAATCATTATTGCAGTTCACAGGAACATGGCTCTGATTATTATTCTACCTATATCTTAATGCTCAAACCCAACTCAATAGGTGCAGCTCGCAGAAGCGTAGTTCTTGGGGAACACCCGTGTAAAATGTCAGTTTTTCCGTCATTTTGCGGTGGTCGATTTTCTGCGCTTGCCTCATCCCCAAGAACTTGGAAGTATGTCCATTCACCATTGCCTCGAGTTGGTCTTCAGTTTGCATTTGGAAAGTTTCCTGTTTTATCTTGCCCTTCATTACAGCCTATGTGCAGCATTTATCCATTCAAATTGCATTCGAATATCTGTTGAAAGTTCCTCTACGATCTTTAGCATTTGATCTTGGTAACTGCCATTCTAAGACTGCTTGGGTATTTTGTATATTTGTAATACGGTGGGCAAATTTGAAGGAGTCCGTCCTTGAGAGCTAGCTGTTGGTGGATGATAAAGTGGTGACCCACAAGCAACTCACTTGCGTCAGACCCTGAAAATCCTAGTAATGGAACTAAGTACTAGACACCAAATCAATGAAACACAAAAATGTAATAACAAGATACGGCCTGAGACTGAAAATGCGTTCATGCAGAAGATCACTCAAGGTATTTCACAGAAAAAATCTTACTGCCATATCATTGCCATTAAAATGGCTGACTTCTAAATAGTCCTGTTTGATTTCTCCATGATCAAGATTTCATCATCCACGGGTCCATGGGCAACTTCTACAGGATATACGGATCTCAAATCAGCCGATCCCTATGAACCACGTGCAATCTGTCATACAGCCACTGGCTCTGCGCAATTTGCATTAGGCACATTCAACAGGGATACGAAATATACAATTCATTCCTACGAGCAATTATTTCAAGAACAATTTTTTATAAAATCAATATCGAAACGTAGCTGATTGGAGTAATACATTCCGTGTTGTCGATACGTAGAAGCAATATAACGCGTCTTATTCACTACGATGGGATGCGCAACGCAGAAGGTTCAGATGACAGTTCGGTTCGGTGCCTGAAGTAAAATGTCACAAAGAGAACTAATTTATGCAAACGAATGTTATATTAAAGGAAATGAATCAAAACCGAAACAATACAGCATTCTTATTTTATATGGTCACAAATAACCCCTACTAGCAAGTAATATATAACGTAAGGTTACCTATTTCTTATTTTCTCTTTTTTTGTTCTTTTAGAAGCTCCAATCAACCAAGTGATTTTTCTAGGACTGTATAAAACTCAAGCCAATTAAATAGACAACTAATAGAAAGAAAAATTTCCTAAAATCCAACACAAACTAAAAAGGACAAAATCAGGTCGTCTAGCAAACTAGCCAATAATACGTATTTCTGCTCCAAGAAATAGATATAAAATGCACTGGAATTAGAGTCCACCCCACTTGCATAGGGAAAATATTTTATAAAAGTAATGATTCATTAGGTTATTTTAGTAAACTTTCAAATGAGATATCGTCATTGCTAACAAGCATGTTTTGAAAAAAACTAGCAGTTCGAGCGGCCAAAACTTACTTAATACCAAATATTTATTTTTGTTTAAGGCATGCATGTGTGTGGCATTCTTCTTCCTTTACGGAGGGCAATGTAATAAAAGATATTGGCATAGAGAATATGGTTAAAACGCTACCACGAGACCAGAGCGAAGAACTGCTGGAGGTTTATGAGAGAATGTAACCGTGCTATGTACAGGGTGTTCACCCATAATGTCCCCCCCCTTTAACTTTGTTAATTTTTAAGCTACAAAAAAAAATAAAAAACAAAATTGTAGGGCTTTTAATGTAGTTTTTGCACACGTAAAGGAAAAAACAAAAAATTATGCAGTATACAGGGTAGATCAAAAAGAAACATTTTTTTAAATCTAGCCCCCATTTATTATTCGATTTTTCGATTTTCCATAAAATTCTAAAGATTTTTAATATAACACAGTATATGCCTATTCCTAATACTTTAGGAGTTATTGACAGTTGAAGTCGCTATTTTGTTTTGTTCTTTTATTTTTTTATGGCAACAGCCACCTAAGAATATAACTTTTTTTTTTAGCTTTTGAAGTCATTGAGGTATAAATAGTGAGTTTCCTCAATTCGACCTCATTGCTTCGAGTAGTGCTTTTGTAACTTCTGTTTTAAAAATGATTAAATGAATTATTATTATAATTAAAAATAGCGACTTCAACTGTCAATAACTCCTAAAGTATTAGGAATAGGCATATAGTGTGTTACACTAAAAATGCTTAGAATTTTAAGTGGAATCGAAAAATCGAATAAAAAATGGGGGCTAGATTTAAAAAAATGGTTCTTTTTAATCTACCCTGTATACTATACAATTTTTTGTTTTTTTCTTTAGGTGTGCAAAAAGTACATAAAAAACCCTACAATTTTGTTTTTTTATTTTTTTTGTAGCTTAAAAATTAACAAAGTTAAAGGAGGGGGACATTATGGGTGAACACCCTGTACATACTTTCACAGTATATGAAGATATTGCTTTTATGAATGTCGAATGTTCGAAATTTTAGTAATATAGAAATATTTCTCACAAAATTTTCCCATTACCATTCTTGACAGGATGAACTTAAAATGAACTACAAATTATTACATGATTTAAATGGCAAATTAAATTTACCTTCTAACTAGTAATTAGGTTTAAATTAATTTTTGCATCAGACGTAATTGAATTGAAGCGTTTTTGTTAAATGAAAACTATTACTTCTACTGAGTGTAAATTTCTCAAGCATATTCGAGTTAATTTCTTTTCTCACTATTGCCTCGTTACACTTATATCAAGGGTGTGTAGAAATATCAATTTCGAACAGTTTCTACAGTTTGGGACGATCACCACGATTATTAATATTTCAAGCCCTCCAGGAAAATGCCGAGAAATATATTCACGTTTCGAAATATTCGAGCCATTTATTTCGCCTTTTATAACGTAACCGTAAAATATCGCCTCCACCAACCTGCTGCTGCCCTTCCAAATCAATTCAAGTTTTGACCAGTCATTATTTATTAATATTATAAATTTCTACGTGACCGAGCAAACGTATAGAATATAAATGAACCAAATTCTGTTGAAAAATGTCTTCGATTTTACTATAAATCTGGAGCCAATTTCCATGTGTGCCAGTTTCTGAACCTATGCGCTCCTAAAACGTCTAACAGAATATTACTTGCAATTAAAGACAGATCTCTAATGATTTTTGGATTTTGACATACCTGTTTGAAAATTTGCAGTTAGTTTAATGTAAAAATGTAAAAAGTAAAAAAATAATTATCATGTCTAAAATATCAAAATTTAGGGATTGTAGTTACTTTATAACCTTTGGACATTTAAAACTAAAGACAATTACTATACTTTCGAAGTGTCCTTCGAAAAAAAATTAATATGACCGTAGTATACCCCAAAATGAGTTTGTTTAAGATACAGGGTGCAATGGTGAACATCGCGTTGCTGCATCATGACAAATATCCGTTTTTGTTTCAGTCAGACAGCCTGGATATTGTACCGGTTGCTTTTTAGACCCTACAATAAATTGTTCAAGATTATTTCTAATTTTGTTCTGCTGTAAAATACATTAGACATTGAAAATAGCAGCCTAGGAGAAAACGTGATGCTAAGAACATCACTTCAAAAAAAAATATGTTTTTGCCTAAATAATCAAGTTTTTTGTTTTTACCTTGGTTTCCCATCATGATAATTTAATCTTTCCACCTAACCTTTTTTCTTTCTTTTTAAGTCCATTCTTAACTTTCTGCTTTTTTTGTGCCCACTACTCTTAAATCTGAACTGCTTGATGGCCACCTTCTTCCTACAACTCTCTTAATCCAAAAACGGAAATTTAAAATCAAAATATCTGTTACCACCTTAAAATATTCCCTGAAGTCGAATTAGTTAAAGCCGAAATTGTTCAGGAAACGAGCTCATTAAGTTCTTTTCGGGAAATGAAATTACACGTTTTAATATTATTCGCAACCGTGGCGGAAAGAACGCGAAATATACAAATAAAACGAATAATGCCATCCAAACGAGTTTAGCTATTGTAAAAACTGAGTCATTAACTTGAATAACTGGAGCATTACAATGCCAGCCTCTGAAATTTTAGAGCTTTAAGCAATAGCAATAATTGTAAATTTTACCAGAAGAATATTATCAAAAGAGAGCTGAAATTTCGTTATACGAAATATAGAACGAGTACGAGTTTAAAGGAATTCGGCTGCTCGAATCGGAGAAGAAATCTAGGTAGGAAATGCAAACTTTGCTAGTTATTTTTCATAGCCTCAAGAATACCGCGATACCAAGATTCTATGATTGGATTTTTCTAACCTGTCCCTGCTGTATGAACAGAGCTCTAGGAAGTTTTGTATATAGCATACGTGTCGATAATTACGATTAGAAACACACTGTCACTTGTAATCAGTGCAGGGAATGGGCTCATAGCCACTGTTCTTATTATGAACAACACTAAGATTTTTTAGGGCAGTGGCACATACACTAAAGGAAGATCATATGGCGCTCGACGAGCGGTGTGTGTGCGAAGATGTTGATTAACATGGTTTTTGAATAGTTGTAGGTTGTTATTAGGGGGAAACAGATGTTCTGGGAGTGAGTTCCACAGTGATCCAGTGCCTCACACGAAGAAGTTCCTGTAAAGCGGTGTTCTAGGTGTTTCCAGTTGTACAACGAACTGGTGCCCTATATTTGCCATTTTCATACATAAATTGTAGAGATGCAGTTTTGGCTTAAAAAGACGATACTTTACTCTACACCATTGGTTGTTTAGGCTCTCATGTAAAAAAATTTAACACTCACAAATAAAATCTTGCTTGGAGACAGCGAATACAAGGTAACTTTATTAGAACATATTGAACATTCGGTTGGTATATATTTTTTTATTTCTATCACGAGTGATAAGGAAATAGTATCAAAATACAGATACTCTTTAACGTTGCTTCATTGTCCCTCTTAGGCACCAAGTGCTTTGCAGCTGTTTTCAGATATTGAATTATACAATGCTAAAATTATCTTGCCAATACTAATAAAAATAATAATTGGTTTAATTTTGAATAAACTCCTAAAGGAAAAGTGGCACGTTTTTAATTAAACTCGTGGAATAAATATGCCTTATGATTATTTTATGGGGAACCTCAACTCGAGCTCTTACGGTAAGAAAACTACTTATTAAGATTTAAGAACTTACTGCACTCGCTGTATCAAAAGGCAGCTTAAAAAGCAAGTTATTCGCATATAACTACCGATTTCTCAAGCGGCGACTTCCAGTTTTCCTCAAAATTGACTCGTTAATTTGAGTTACTGCCGCATTACAATCTCGGTCTTCTGAATCTTAGTAAGGTAATAACAATAAATGTAAATTTTTATTAAGAAACGCTAGAAAACAGAAAGTCTGTTTCTTGAACATTGATAAGGTGTTACGATATACGATATTTTATAAATGGATAGCTGTTATAATGACTGAATCTTTTAGAAAAATAAATATAAAAAAATCGTTATGATCTGTTAAAACAGATATCTTAATAGAACAATTTTCTTAACCGTAACAGGCTGATGGCATATTTGACTTTTGCTTATTTCATATTTTAAATAAAATCGAAAAATATATTATTATACTTCACGAATTAATAGGAATTTTTACACAGATGTTTGGTTTTTCTTCAAAATCAAGAGAAAATCACAACTTATTTTTTCAAGACCAGGACAAATGACTCCAAAATCAACGCTCTACTAGTAAGAACCAGTATGTCTTCTAATATCCATCTTAAGTGTTCAAACAATCACTGCGTATAACAGGACTAACCAAACATAGTACCTGGCAATACGATGAGGTGCAGCAAAATAATTTTTTTGTTGCAGATGATATTTCTGTACCTGTTCAACGATTTCCTTGCTCGGTCTATCCTCGACTATATTTTCACAGATGTGAACCTAACACAGACGAGTTTCGTTTGTTCTTCAGCACTGCACCTAAATATAGAAATGCGGCCAGCTTTACTTTGATTTTCGTCTTATTAGTTGTCAATTCCAATGCTTTATTTCCAATGCTGAATCTATCTAATATTTTTTTAATTCTGTCGTTAGTACTATATCATCATCTGCATATCTAATATTATCAATGTATTTATCTATGATTTTTGTAATGCATACTTCAGCAGCGTCAGCGATTAAAGATTTGTTAGACTTGAATGTGACTAATAAAAATGGATATTAACAACTGAATTAGATTAATTTACTTAAACTACTAATCCAATCTGCTTATGTGTACATCGCATTGAACTTTTCATTAGTTATAATCTCTCTACCTAGTTTTGTAGCGAATCTTTCATCGTTAAGGCTTCACAAGATCAAGATTAGCTTTGGTCATATAGAGGTCTTGCCTTCAAGACCTCGCTGATGTTAAGGGTCCAGCCAGTACTCTTGCTGTTGTCTTGACCTTGAGAGTGAAACTATGATTCCGATACTTTCCTTATTTTTGTCGTTCAAATTTAAAGTATGCAGGATATGCTCGCAAATGGTAAATGGAAACGATGGACTAAGAAGTGGGAGCAACTAAATTTGCTATCTGTTTATCGGGAACATGATCACTATTCTGTTAACATTTTTTGTTTTATTATGGATACCTAAGTTCTCACTAAACTTGAGATTTGCTGTAGTTATTCCTAGCATCATCTTCAAAATCAAGAGGACCCAAACCAAATAATTTCAAGGTCAAGATTAAGCCAAGACTCTTGATCACATCAAGCATAAAATAATGCGAGGTTCGGGACTGGTCTTGTTCATGAACCGATAATGCTATCAATATTAAAACAATGCCAATACCAAAACTCACTTTGACTTGTGCCGAGGCCAAGACAAGACCAAAGCTAGCCGATCAATTGTCAATATAAAATTGTATTTGGTATGCCAAATAGAAATTAGAACTCGGGAATAGAGATATTAAATTTTTTTCAGAAATCTTCGTAAAACTCAAGATTTGTTTTAGATAGTCTTGCCTACTTGTATCTAATAAGTTATGATCGTATACGCTAATCCCAAGAAGCAAATTTTATTTTATCGAAGACATATTCGAGCGAAATAGACATACCACTTTGTCAAAACGAAGTACGACGTAGTTAACATGCACGAAAGCATCGCCAATGGGACCCCTAATACGTGTTGTGAACTTTGATTAAGCAGTTAAATTACCGAATGGCGTCGTGTTTCGAAATTATGCGTTCGGATTGATAATGTTCCTAAAAGCGTCTGACAAAATTCAAATGAGAATATTTTGGTACTTTACTTTACTGCGAGGCGGATTCTCTTAAGCTTGTGGTGAAGTCGACGACCGTGACTCGAATAAGAATATTGTCCTAAAAATATTGCGTGTATTTCATCAGGCTCAAATTCGAATAAGAAATGTTATTAGAGTGTGACTAGGCTAAGGGAATTTCCCGTAGTAAATAAATTTATCATTATATCGTTTTAGAATGAATTGTACTAAAATAATAGCCAGACTCATCATGATTCCACACAACAACTTTGTGCCTGGTCAAGTTATTTGCGAATTTTATAATAATAGTAAAGAAACTCAATCTACTTTTTCTACTGCTTTAATTATTCAATATTGTGGAAGTGAAAATGCCCGAAGATATCTTACTGGATTAACTTAAAAAATATATGAATATGATGTAAAGAAGAATTGTGGATATCATGTAGTTCTAAAGATACACTAAATATTTAAACAGAACTTCAATTTAGTTCGGATTTTTACACGTAGGTAAAATTCTTAGGAGCGCTAAATAAAACAATGTCAGCAGAGAACAGGTATTTAAGATTATCCTGTTAGAAACTGACGATTACTTAACTTAAGCGAAGTGCTAATATGTTCATCGAATGAAATATAAAATATCATATAATTAAATAAGCCAAATTGTGTATGCAAAAGTTATCTCTAACTTTTTGAAGTTTACATTTCTTATCATAAATTTCTTTAACGAAGCCACCGAACATTGGCTATGATACTATAAGAAGGTTCACTCCCCGCGGCACCGGTGCGGCGGCGGCACGTCAACGGTGCCTCTTGCAAAAGCTAGCAGGATATTGACAGGCTATCTTTGACACGGCGCGGCGCGGCGCGGCGCACATTGTTCGAATTTCTAGCAAAGGTTTCCATAATAAGGTTTGCCAGAAATAAGACATTAAATTTTTAAGTATTACATGTTTAAAATGTCGTGTTTTAGACAAAGATGCTTTATTATTGAATTTTTGGATCATCTATGTTTATATAGTGTGTATCAATTACCTCTAACGACAAAAATCTTGTAGAAAAATAATTTGTATTATCTTAAACCGTTTAAAAAATTATTTTGAAAATTAAGGGTTAAAAGAAACGGAAAAGGGTTTTAAAACCTAATTTGATGATCAAAATTTGATGTGAAATGAATGTTAATTAGATGACAGAAATGCGTTGATGAGGGCTGCAATTTGCCATGCAAGTATTTCAAAATTATAGCTATTTTAAAAAATAATCTAATAGGGACCAAACTAGTAAAAAATATACAAGCATCAGTGCACCTGTTGTTCAAAAACACTTGCTTATATTCTGACTTTCCTGAGGTAATATCAAAGTCATAGTTACAAATTAAAACTAAATTATAAGTTTTATCTGCTGGTTTAGCCTAAATATGTATTACCTCTTTTTGTAATAACATCGGTTTTGCAGTGCAATAATGTTTCAACCAAAATTTCAGCTTCAGTTTCACTTACTACAATATTATGGGATTAGGGGTGAGCAAAATAATGGATTATTGGATTAACTTTTTAAAAATTATCGATTAATCGATTAATATTTCCGAAAATGTCTATTAATCGATTATTCCGATTAATCGATTATATCCATTAAACGAGCATAATCGATTATTACTTTTAATAATCGCCGAGCCCTAATTTGGATTACATTTTGTTTGCCTCCAAAACTTTGCCGTACGAAGGATATAAGTTTTCTGTCGCTTGTGTTTTGAGAAGTTTATACTGATGATTAGACAAATTAGCTTCTATAATTGTTAGAGATAATACTTCGTCAGCCTTTAACTCTAAATGTAAATTGTCTTAATTGTTTTTGTTTTCAGAAATTTTGGCTTGCTCGGGTTCATTAGGTACTACATTATCACATGATCTGTAGTTCATTTGAGAGGCATAAGTTAATTTCTGTACTGTTGAATTTTCTCGGAGTAGTTTTGTTTTACGTCTTTTGAACTGCTCCTTACACTGATTGGTCGCTACTGTTTTGCGTTGATATACAATATATATTTTTTAAATTTTACAACAGTTGTAAGCCAATTTTTATTTTTTTCTTGTCTTGATATCCTGTTAATTCAGATATTTTTAATTTAAATTTAATAAATTTTGCATTATTACTATGGTTTGAAAAGCCTTGAAGTATTTCAAACCATTGCTTATACGTATAATTAAATAACTTCGATCTGAAGCAAAGAAATAAAAAATAAAGAATGATTTATTCTTGTGTGACTAGAACAATGTTTAAATAAAAAATAAATTATTAATTTACTTTTCCTTAATCATACACATTAAAAATCACAGTAATCACGATTTTAAAATTAAAAATCACCATAATCTCATGGACTATCGTGAGTTATGTGATGCAACCAGGCCGTTAACCCGATTGACCCAACATTTCTGCCGGTCAATTGTTATTATTTTTATTAATTGTATATACAATATTAGTTTAGTAGAATCGGCATTTTAAATTATTAGGTCACATAATTACATTTTACATTTCACTTATCATTTAATTCTCGATAGATAAAGATCGCAGTTAATTGATAGTCAAAACTTTTTGTGTGCAATTATTCTGAATAAAATTATTTTTTTAAAAAGTTGATCTTCATTAATAATTACATCAAACGGGTTAAAAAAGAAATTAGGTAAATTGGGTAATTTTTCGGAACTTTTTACGAATTGCAATTATAAAATAAGTATTTTAATAAATATGCAGTAAAAATACTGTGCGAACCCTTTAAGCCCCCGCTACGGAATAAGTAAAAAAATCAAAATCTTTTAAATATTAGTATTATATATCTTGAGTATTGTTATCAATAACTAAATAAAACCGTTACTTGATTTTTGAAACAGCGAGTTGAATACAAACTTTATCAAAATATTTATTTGGTCAAAATAATAACGCTAATAAAACCCATAACGTAAATTTGGCAGGGCACTGCAAATAATTTAAAATATACCAATTGTTTTTTCCAAAGCCAACTAGAGTACTATATAAAATACAGAATCGGTATAAATATTTTCGTCATAAATTTTATTAAAAAGACCGCAAACTAAAATTACGTTTCTGGCCAGATTTGAAATTTGACCTGTGTGTGGCCAGAGTTCGCCAACCATGCAAACAAGCAAAAAACTAAGATTCCTTTGTAGAGCTCGCTGAACACGCAGATCAAAGCTGCAGCGGTTGAGTGGCTCTCTTATCGTATAGTTAATGTTCTGTGACGATGCTGTATTTAGAATTACTGTACTAATACAGATTCTCCAAAATATCATTTCGGTGCAGGTTGATTTAAGTTCGATTCAAAATATTTGGTGAATAACGGATCGGCTTGTGTACTTGCATTAGGTAGGGTAACTAACATGCAATTGTTGCGTGATATTTGTATAGTCAGGGCAGTTGTTTCATCATTTCTTTAAACTCATTCAGAAGCATTAAGCTCAACATAATTGCAGGTCTCCAGTAAAGAAAAATATTCAGAAACTCCTATCCATAATCGCACAATATATTGTTTGTGTCTTATACTGCCGTTAGCCATCTCATACAACCATTTGTAATTATTTATCATATAATGAATGCAAAGGAGATGGGTATTCGTCAAAGATGCGAAGTGTTCTTCATCGATTAAAGCTTTGATTCCTAAAATGTATTACAATTTGCCTGCCTTCCTCGTCAATCATCTCTTCCTTAGATTTTTTGTAATTAGATAAGACAAAAATTGTTACCGGCAGGTATCGGTTCTACATTTTTTATATTTCATTTTAAATTTAAATATGCTAGTCTATTTGACACTGCTATCCGCGATGTTACTATCAATAAGTATTTTACTGAGAACTGTTAACCTACTTTCATTCAAAATCAATGTTTATATCATTGGTTGAATTTATTCGAGAAAAATTGGATTGCAATCATCTGTTTAATGAGCGTCATCATGTTAAACAACTTTGTGCAGATGGTAGAGAGTCTAGCTTTTAAATTATATTTCCCTATAACAATGACACAACCAACAGAGCAGGTTCATGAAAGCTCTTCATTGTAATGTTTTTTTTTAGAAAAACTCATCTTTCACATGTCTCTCTTTATTCAAATACCTTTGCATTTTCTACCTTGGTTAATTCATTTCTACCATATCCCTTGTTACATTTAATTAGCTAAATAGAAAATCTGCAAGGCTCTTTTGGCGTTGTCTATAATAAAATTCAATATCCCCTTATCTTAGAACTTTTGTCATTGATATCAATTTTGTTATATCATTTGGGTAATCCTTTATATTATTACGGAACTGAATAGGGCATTAAGGGTGAGTTCAACGATATATGGTCTATGACACACCATTGTGGGCTTGTTAACAATAAACTTCATGAGAGAGGTTAAGGTCAAACTGAATTACCTAACTTAATTCAATATATATGATACATCTGTTTGAAATGGGTAAAACATACCAACGCTATTTGCTGTTTTAGTAATATGATTTATATGATATATTATTTTTTTAGTAAACAATGTAATACTATAAAAAGCGTTACATAAAATAACGAAATACTGAATATTCCATATGCAAACACATGTGCCATCGCTCGTGGGGTAATTAGCCAAGATCAAGACAAATAGTTTCTATCAACAGTGATCCTCAGATGTTTTATTTCAAATATAGGATGATAGCAATATTAACTTTATGTAGATTATAGATATTTGGGTTGTGAAAAGTACTTGAAATAGTACGTATTTGAGTAACAAAAATATGTAAGCAGGTATAGCAAAGACGTTTGTAGGAACGTCTTCTGTAATAATTTTCATAGAATAATATGTACGCCACTCACTTTTTTCTTTGATAGTATAGTTAGTAGTAGTAGTTAATTATACGTCTAGTAAAAAGCCTCTCTTGGCTTTAGATATTGTTGATTACGATTTCTAAATAACCTCTGAATTGGTTTTTACTGACATTTTCGATATTTCAATAAGTTAAGCAATATATTGTTTCATGATTGCATTCTAAATCTTAAAGTTTGACTTTCTAATATTAAAGTGGTTGTTTACTGTCGAAATGCGTTTTGTAAATTATTCATCGGCTGAATTAACGCACATGTTGTTAATTTATGACGAGGCGTGACAAAATTTTAGAGAAGCAGTGTGAATTGTTCATGAAAGGTACCTCCAACGAAAAACTTCATCGAAGAATATTTTCGAACGTATCTGGACATGTTTAGGAGAAACCGAAACCTTAAGACATATGAAAGCAAATTTTGGCCACAGAAGATGCCGACGAATTATCCAGCTTGAAGGAGCAGTTCTCAATAGAACCCCTCTATTAGTATTGGAATCGTTTCTGACGAAACGGGTCTATGCAGAATTCACGTGAGTGCAGGTTGTACTTCGAGAAAATCCTCATATTTGTCAGAGTAAGAATATCTTTGTGCATAAGTTTGAGTATTTATAATGAAGCTGATGGTGGCCATTTTAATATTTTCTGCTATTGTATTCAGGTAGATTTCAATAATAAATAAGCAATAAATTATTTATCCAAAGGCCGTCTATTAAAGATATTAAAGAAAATATGTAGGTTACCTAATAAAATTACCTCCTAAACGAAGCCGTAATAGAACATATATAAAAAGATACTTCTTTAGGTATTTAGCTATCTACATGATATTACTATTAAAAAGTAAAAAGTTAATATGGTACATATTTTTTGAGAAGAATTATTAGAGTGATCACTCGTACATGCGTCCGTGGTCAATCTGTGCACACCGTTATCAGAATAAGTGCTATTTCAAGTACCTTCCACAACCCAAATTTCACTGAAATCACTAGTCGCTTCGAAAATATTTAAAAAAATCTAAAAAAAAAACTTCTTTTTCCGTTTATCTTTGAAAGAAAGCCTTGTCTTATATTTGGGTAAGTAATAATGCCACACCTGTATATGACCATGACAAAATATAAGTAAAACTTAAATTTTGTAGTACTCTATAGTTTTTGAGATAAGAGATAAGGTAACTTTATTATGGACACCCTATTACTATGCTCCTCCTCTAGGTGAGACATTTTTGCTAGGCGCAATAGTAAAACCCAACAGACAACAACTCTGTTTTACAGGGTTTTGCCTTTAGAAATGGAAATAGTAATGAAATATCTGCCCCCAAGATCAGAGGCTTCGGCTCTTAGCCAGCAAAACTACATTTCTCAGGGTAATTTTACAATGGCGCTCGATTTAACAGCCATTTTATCATTTATTATAGCCTTAGATGGAATATAGGCGACGAGGACCCCTTTCGAATTCTTTATCGATCGTTTGAATAAGCTGATAAATCCTTGAGTAAACGTAAAGTGGTTTATTGGTTCATGTTTGATATAGTGTATAGTAAGCTAAATAAATAAGTCCTCATTACTTGGCTGCTCTCACAGTATAATGAAAATGTGTTTGCAATAACGCAAATACTTGCTTTTCCTTCTTTTCTAAGTATTTTATTACGTGCTCAAAATGATTTCCTTTGATCTAGAAGAAATAAGGTAGATTTTTAAATTCATCTCTAACTCTCTGAAAAATCTCATCAATTATTCTCTGACTTCCAGAGAAGCCGGCCAAGTTTTATAGTGATGTAATATAACCCTATAAAAAGAATTCATAGGGGTAAGTTCGGGTAAACTTGGCGGCCACACAATTGCATCTCCTCTGCCAGTCCACTGGTTTGGACACTTTTGGTTCAATCACCTTCTCGCCACAAGCATAGTTGCTAGAAGCCTAGAAGATCTTGGTGCAAATTTATATCGAATTGTAAGTTTCTTTGGTTGTCAAGTTCACGAACAATCGAGGGCTCTATAGTTTGGTTGAGCTTTTCATCATAACCTTAGCCGGTTAAATTTCCTTCAATAAAAAAAAGGATCTATGATATTGTGTTCCAGTATTCCTACGTATATTTTGGCTTTTTGGAGATATTGAATGTGACTCTGTAAAAAATATTGACGTCACTCCAGTAGCGTTAGTTCCGATTATTCAAATAACCATAAAGCAAATGTTTTTTTTTTATAAATTCAGGTGCTACCGTAAATCTTACTGTCGTGGTTTCACAAACTGGGTTCTTCTGTTCATCAAGTTTCATTTTGTAAAAGTGAAATATATGTATTTTGAATATTTTCCTAACAGATTATGCGGATACTCGGTAACTACCGCTAAATGATGCGTTGATACTTTTGCATTTATAGAAACTCTATCTGCATATCTTCGTTCAAAACAACCTAGAGGGTTGTTGTCTTTCTTGATTACAAACGGATCCGGTTACTTCAAAACGCTTTTCATAAAAAGTAATAGCAGTTCTCAAATGAGGACCATAAAAAATAGTTTTTACTCCTTCTTCCATGGAATACACCATTTCCGAGTTAAAATAATACGAAGAAAACATATAGGCGCAAGTGTTGGCAACGGCAACCATGTTAAATTTTAAATAATTACAAAAATGCAACTTTTATTGAAGAAGTTATATAAAAGAGCAAACAGCTAGTATTCGCGCTATTACAAAAAATTAAAGAATTTTAGGTACACAGTAGCGTTTTAATTTAGGCAGGGGACTTTGTCATTATTTAGGAAAATTTTCTTGCCAAATTTTGCAAATGTCAGTTTTAAAATATTTTCTCAAAATTTTGCTATCATTTCGTACTTTAATCTCATTAATTTTGGTATCACTAAAAATCATTTTTGTTAAGCTTTTCAGAAAGCAGTTACAAGTTGTGAAAAAGGATAATGCTTTAGGGGTGGGTGAAGGTAGTCGGTGAAGCACCTTATTTGTATTCCACGCAGTTTTGTACAAATGGGATTTTTTGTCTTTTTCGGTATCTTTTATAGTGTAGGTGTAGAGAAACATAGCCAATGTAAGTTTTCAAATTGCCACCTCTATACATATCACTGTGTGACATGAGCTCTTTTTCGGGATATGTAAATAATAATAATTTTAGAGACAGTACATTTTTCTACTTAATTTCAATGGTTTATTCCGTTGAAGTTAAATTAAATACCCACATTGTCTGACTGCTCTCAATTTCACGCAGAAAAACGTGGTCCTCACATACTTTGATCATCCGTCTTCATTAAGAACACAATGGACGAGTTCGGAGATGTCTGCTCTTTTTAGATGAGACCGTCAATGTAACTTTTCCTCTGCTCTTTGTTCCGCGAATCATATACCGCCACGCCATTGTTTCGCCACTCGACAGAGACTAATTTAGACTATTTTAGGCTAAATTGGTTTTGTTTACTGTTTTCGAGGGCTTTTTACGGACATATATTTATCTAGAACAATGAAATGTTTACGCTAATGAATAATTTCGAACAATAATTAATAGTTTGGCATTTTAATATATTGCCATGTATAACTTAAAATTCGTAATGCTATATCTCGTATTGATAATTTGATGAGAATTCCCAATGAGCAATATTTCATTTGCTTTGTCAATGTGGCCAAATATCTAATATTAACATAAAATTAATCATTTGCATCAATATATTGCATAGTACTGCAGCATTTTAAAAACACTGAAATAATTAATTACCTTAATATTTGGATTATTTTCCCGATCGTCTAGATATTTTTTTACTGAAAGCAAAATGCAAGCACTTACAAGTGCTACTTGTGCTAAGATGCCTATAACTGTTATTACTATGTTGAAAAAGTTAATTCGGATAATCCACAACAATAAAATTAAATTAAAAATAATTTTATGTTTTAAATAGCAGACGAACCTGTTCATTTATAACTTCAAAAATAATCGTAACATTGTAACCCGCAAATTTTATAGGCGATGTGGAATAGGCGAGGACGTGACAACCCTGCAAGGCGAGTGGCGCGCGGCAGCAGAGGGAGTCATGAAGTTATGCAACATGAATAAATATATGTTCTGTAATTATGATGACTGTACTGGCGAAGGTGTAAGGTGAAAATATTAGTGGCTGTAATAAGATTGGCGAAATAAAACGTGTATCAGAAATTTGCAAGGATTGATTTACTATGGTTTGAAAACACGATGTAATATTATTTGTCATATAGTCTATGCTAGGTCAATTTTCGACAAAAACCTAAAATATTTCTTAAAAGCTCGCTTGTATTAAGTAGATAAATGTTCTGGTCATAAAAGCTAAAATTCATAATTAAATGATGTATGACCCGCCGTTCTTTTTATGTTACGTATAAATAAAATCAACAAAATATCTAGTAAATATAAAAAGCCAAATTACCCTAACTTATGTTGTAAATAACTTGCTGGTATCTGTTACTTCGTTCGTGTTAACAGTTAAGATCACCAGCTTGCATTACCTGAACTCTCAAATACACAAAAAAAGTTCGCTCTTTTTGAAAATAGCAGGTACCTTTTGGGATGAAAATTCTGTGAATTTTTATGAGATCTTCTTACTGAATCTATTCTTTCTATGTCAAGCGGTTTGTGTTGAGTCGGGCCGAATGTGTGAGTGAGTGACTGAGTGGGGGTACTAAGGATTTTATTTTTTATTTGTAGATTAGTGAAATAGTGACATAATGATTAGCAATTCGACGAGAAGTGTGAGTTTATAAAAAAAATTAACAAAAACGGATGGAATAATGATTTGAAGTGAAAAGCAATGTAATATAGAGGAAGCTTCAGTTGTATAAGATAAATAAACAAGAACAAATTTAGCATAACGTTTTTTAGAAATATTAGCAAGTAGTATCTTGAGAAAGTATGAAGCTAATTTTCGCCGAGAAAATGATGAACTACGGATGTGAAAAATCATGAGTCTAGCGTAAATTAATATTGTAAGATGCGACTGCTTAGAAACTTTTGCATTAATTAATTAATAGCCGAAATGAATCTTTACATTCCGGAATAAATAGGAAAGCCAATTGAAAATAAATTACGTGTCAGTTTAATTAATTATGCAATCCGTTACATAACGAAATAACAGCAAGACTTCTTCAAAAACCACATCAAATAATAGCTTTCTACGTATTCACTGTCTAGTAAAATAAAACGAATAACACTAACGCATCATGGAATTATGCCACGCTGAGCGTTAAGGCGTTGCCATTAAACCAGTCATCAAAATGGAAGGTAGGTTAATGTTCGAACCATAAACAAACGTCTGACGTCGCTTTTAGGCTCTACATTATGTCTGAGACGACGATCGGCATTGTTGGATTTTATTACCCGCTTAGGGGCACACGGAGTGAGAAAAACCTTTTAATGGGACATTTATTCTTAAAATTTTCATCTAAACAATTACAACCAATGTTTGTAATAATATTGTACGTGCCTGTATTTTTTATTAAATTTACTAGTCAGACAACTGAATGGTATTATATGCACGCTGGGTCTAATAATATATTAAGAAAAAAATCTGGAACCGATCAAATTCTATTCATTTTAATAAGGTGTTAAGTAATAAGTTATTATAAAATGTTAATTACCTAGACTAGTTATATATAGCAATAGCATTATAGTAAATTCATATTATTTTCCATTATCAATTGTCCACTAATGTTTCAAAAAAATCATATAGTATTCAGTTGCGTCGCTAATCCATCATTATGTTATTTTACATATTTTAACCATAACTAAAAATGTTCGACAATTTTACTAATTCCAGTCGGGAAATTGAAAGTCTGGCATCGCGCTTATGCAAATCGCATCGACATTTTGCACGGAAATTAAGTAGAAATTGCCGCGATAAGATCGACTGTTGATATTTTCCGAAAGGTTACTTTGTAAGGAAATGTGTGAACGACCTAGAAGGGTATACGGAATGGCGCTGCTATTGTTTGCAGTAATGTAACGAGAGAAAATTAAATTCAATGCAAATTTTTATTCTTTGATATTTAATTGCAAAGCCTTTTGTTGGAAAAGAAGTGCCTGTTTTATGCAGAATGTGATTTATTATTATTTATATTTTTGCGTAATTTTGCTTGAATGTCAAAGTTGGTTCTTTCAGTCGAATATTAGTTAGACTTTTATATTAGAAGTTAATTAATTAGTGCGCACATAGCATTATGGATTCACTCTTGGTTCAAGCGAATAAGTTACGTTATTTACAGAATTCAGAGAGAATAAGTTGTTCATTCATATTGTTATATAGGCTTTGCGCTTCCACTTTATATCGCGCCTAATTTCGCGATGCTTGATTACGTAAAGGGTCTTATTACTTGGCTGCTCTCAATGGCTTAATTTTACAAATAAACCGCGCTCTAAAAGAAAACACTGGGGTTCATTCAATTAAGTATTTCTGTTCAGTTTCATTTGATATAGAGAAAGGCATTTCCGTAAAAGAAACCGGTAGATGGCCCAATACATATTTTTCTTCTTCTTTTAATCAGCCTGTCCTCATCCACTCCTGAATGTAGCCTCTTCTATATTTTTCCATTTCTGTCGCGTCATCTCTTCTGAGGCCTGCCAACACTACTTCTCTTGCTCTCTCTTGAACCTCATGTTGTTATTTTGTCTACTCGTTGGGTCACATCATTGCTCAAGGATTTGAAGAGCGTAAGATAGTGTTTTATTATTTAATGATTAACTCTTAAAGTGCATAATAGGCTGTTTGTTGTGCTGCTACTGTATGTATTCTGAATCTGTGTGCGCTTTCTATCTGTAGGCGAGTTTGGCTTGCTGGCAGACCAGACAAGTACACTCTCTATATGTAGATGGCTCAGCTTACTAGCGGACCAGACACGTGCATCTTGTATGTGTATTGGCGGTCTCGGTTTACTGGCGGACCATATCCGTGCACCCTCTGTATGTTAGAAGCTGATCAGATTCGATTAACTGCTAAACAGTGTTGCGTGCTTCTACAAATAAATTGCAGAGGCACGTCATCCGCTAATGTTGACCTACTTGCTGGTACCTAGCATCACCCGAAATAATATTTGAATCGAAAATCGAGATTGGTTTTTAGCAAAATTTGGAAAATATTAATTTTCCGCGGAAAATATGATATTAATATAAATACAATTATCCATATTCAAGACAGATTAGAATTTTACCCAGCTTTTATCTCCTAAGGAGCTTCATATTTCAAGATTCGTAACTCTGGTGGTATCACAAGAATTTAATATCCGCATCAGACCTATCCAAAGCTGTATCAAATTTGTTGAAAGCTGCATACAGACCTGTAAGATTTTAAATTAGGTCTGATAGAGCTCTAGACAGTTCCGATAGAGGTCCTAAATATGAAGTCACCTGCAAAACACGTAACCCAAGTCGCCGTATATGTCACGGAGACCGAAAGCTAGTGAAACCCCTAGCTCTCTCTATCTTTTTTTGCTAACTGATTTTCCCGTGGTGTCTTTTCCCGTGGTGTCCTAATATGTAATAATTGGGTATTCATTGATTTTGATTCTACTAGATTTAGACAAATGCTTTCGTCAATTAACAAATAGGTATTTTTAGAAAAGTTGGAGTGTTATATCTGCAGAATAGGGTAGAACAGGGTAAACGGTCGGAAATATATTGCATACAGTTCTGCATATTTAGATTAAAAATAGTAATATTTTTGAAGATTTATTGATCAGTATTTTCCTAATGGCCACTTGAATCCAATATGTAAGGATACAATGACAACAAACTAGCTTGCTTCTTGAGGGACATTAATATTAATACATAATCCTTTTAACCTACTGATAAACCGATCATGAATTAGTTTTGCAACGGCAAAAACAAATACATTTAAAGCGGGAACTCAGTCATTTAACATGCATAGAACTAGAACACTGACATAAAAAATGAGCTACGAGGGGTACGGTGCAAAGTCAAATGCCGCGGAATATTGGTAAGATGTTTTTGTTTGAACAATTGTATGCCTGTTACTGGTTTCGTCTCGTTTCACTGAGATATATACATGACGATGATAGTAGTTTGGTGAAGGCTACGAGTTTTTGCTTACTAAGGCATGGAAGAATCACGAAAAAATTATTTAAAATTAGAATGTTTTCCAGCTATTCTAGCTCCTACTCCTCCTCCCAACATATACTACTCTCCTTTGTTTGAACTGCTCCTACCATTCTTAATGTTGCTACAACAAAACAATTACCTTCACCTACTTCCTCAGTCTTATCTTAACTCCTACTACAACTCTTATACTAACTGCTATCCCACTCTCCAACCCTTACTTCTTAGTCCACCGCTGATGGTGATGCAGAAGATAAGGGTGAGAATAAGATTTGGAATATAACTAGTTGCAGGAATAAAAATAAGAATAGAGAAATGGGTGGAGCCATCTGTAGTGTGATAGGGGAAGTGACGGTAATAGGAGGGTAACAAAAAGATGATATTTTAATAGGAACCTACAAATATACTTTAGTAAAGTTATATAAGTGAGAGAAAACTGACTCGTGAACAAATGCATGCCAGAAATACGTGAACATTACTGGCCACGAGGATATCACGCACTAAACATTGATTACTAGTCACTTTTCTTTAATTCAATTAGAATATAGTGATATCCGGTTTTTAAACCACAAACTTATTAACTTCTGACTCAGAGTAAATATTTGTAGTTATAGTTCGAATGTTAATATATTTTAATATATTTCGAAAGTAAACATTAGAATGTGATATAGTACTGATCCTAATAAGATTCGAAACTTGGAATCGATATTTGCTAAATTTCTAACAAATTTTCAAACTCTTGAAAAAATTTAACCGAAATTGAAATTTTATAATTTTTTGTGATTCTTCTAAGACGATCGTATTTACAGACTTATCTCTTAAAACCTGTCATAAATACCCAAATTAATGATAAGCAAGTTGAAGAGAGAGACTTACCAATTTCTTAATGTCTAAAAATACAACAATTCTAGCAGAACAGTGAGACCGTGCACCAAAGAGGGTGAACATTAACAGTGACTAAATACAGAGTACTCCATAAAAAAGCCCAGCTGGTGAAGTACCCTGTGCAAACGTTACGGCTGGAGAAGAGTTAGTAATAGGGAACAAATTATTACCTATTATGGCATATACATAGCTTATTTTTGCTCTAATTTTACGAGCAGGAAGGAAATACAATACACTTTACAGCATTTACTTCAAAATAAAAAAAAAACAAATAAGGAGTAAAAAATGTAAAAAGGAAACAAAATATGAAACTAATATAAAAAATATAAAAATAAAAATTTAGAAAAATGTGAAACAAAAAATTTGAAATATAATAGTTAAAAATATATATTTTACCAAATTGAAAGTTAAAACAGAAAACATACAAACATTTTAATATACTTAGATCCTACCTGAAAGATTATGAAAAACATTAAATACAAAAGTCGTACAGTTTTCTACGAACCGCCAGGATTTCCTATCAGAAAAAATAAATAAGCATCGTAAAGCCACCCAAAAAGTCAAGTTATGTTTTTAAATGGATCGCCCTGTATATGGCTTATTTGTCGATCATTAATGATTCCGAATATGCCAGATTTGATACCTTTATCTTTAAAACTAACTGAGAAAATTGACCAAAACCGTACCATAAGATGAATGCCTTATTAGACTATCGTATTATTTTATACCTTTTTCTACCGTATTAAGGCCAATTCATACTATAAGACAAGTCATGGTCTAATCACGGTCTGGTCACAGTTAGAGCAAAATATCGTTGGAAAGAAATACCAGATTTACTTGATGGGCTCGTGATCTGACCCTGCCGTACAATGTAAATAGTGTAATTTATTATACCTACAAGACATAATATTTGATCTGACTACGACTGGACCCTGATCACAGCGTGACTTAGCCTATATTATGAATCGGCTTTTAATGTGAAGCTTTAAGTTAGCTTTAAATATAGAAGTATCAAACTGGTATACATACAATTATTAGGAAATGCCTGTTGAAGCTTCGAATAAATTATTTGAACAATGAACTTTAACTTAAGAAATTTATTTTTGAAATCGCCAATTCTACTAAAATAGTACAACACAACCCAGCTTCTTTTTTGAAAACAAATCCAATGTAAAGTATAGTGAACATTTCCCCAAAATTTTTATTATTTCTCATGAAATAGATAATTTATGTCTAAACTAAAATAGTCTATGTTACGTTTATACATAAAGATACTCATTCTCCAGCCTGAGTGAAACGACAACATCGACAAACCTGTTACTATAGAATAGAGAAATTAAATAAAAAAAAACTGAAAACAACACACATAACACATTGAGTTGCGGAGTGGCCTTATTAGGCGACGTACCACAAAACAACCATTCGAGGAGAACGAAGGACCGGGCCGAACCGCCAACAGGGTGGCGCTGCGGTCAGTCCCTGCAACAGACAAATAGTATCAGTAAAACAGGTATGAATATGTGGGTCTGTTAACAAAAAAAGTAAATATTTCCAATAAAAATAATTTAAACATGTTAAAAATGAAATGGTAACAACAATTAAAGTTAAATGCATTAAACAGCAAGTTCCGATCGCTCCGTCCAGAGCGATCTATTGAAATATCTTATCATTTTAGTTATCTATTTTTAGTCTCAGTAAGGATAGAATGAAGTTTCACCAGCTTTTGGAAAAGGTACTTAAAAATGCAAAGTTACCTTAAGCTGTATCAGATCTGTCTAGAGCTTTATCAGAACTGTCTAAAGCTGCGTCTAGACTTTTATCCAACTTGGCAGAGACCGCATCAGCCATCAACAAACTTTGATTTGAGATGAAAACCTTCTTGGCAAACGGAGGATGGTGAATCTTGATTCTATCCCTGCTAATACCAGTGAACAGTTAAAATTAAACAATGATATGTATTGATCTTTGGTTATAAGAAGAAGTCTGACTATTATGTAAATTCAAATGTTTTGGCAAAGTTGCCATCGATAGGTCTACACTTTTTAGTTATTTAATTAACGTACCTATTTTGAGCATTTAAGTATTGAAAACATAGTCAGTTTGTAACTACAAAAATAAATTATAGATAATATTTTGATCACAATATTACGTGAAACAAATAAGATGGTCTTATCTAGGACTAGAACTTATATAAGTTTTCTTCCTGAATACTAATAGGCTCAAAGAATTATTTTAAATGTACCACATACATAGATATATTTTACTTATTTGCTCAAAATAAAGAAGTGGTCGTTAGACTTATATTCACCCTGTACTTTACTCGTTACTCTGGATATATATTTCTATTTAGATATAGCAGTTATGCGCCATTTATCACTGATCGAAAACAGATAACATCATTCCTTGCAGTAACTCAACGGCGTGTACGTAGCTAATCATAATTTAAGCCGTCAGAAATGGGCATTTGGTTACGTTGAGCAGTTCGCGCTCGAATAAGAGATGCAGTCCATCCATTATGATAATTTTGAGCAATGCATCTACGGCAATATGCAATAAATCAACAACTAATTGCGTTTACAAACAACAAACAGTGCAATTATATCGCTGTTCGATACTCCGACGGCCAAATCAAAATAAATAATATACCTTGCAGATTTGATGTGTTTTGAATTGAGTTTGAAATGGCATCCATCGCAGTCGGAGCTATGGCAATAATCTTGAATAAATTAACTGATCCGTCAGAACTTTTCGGAGTTCATTATTATCTGGTAACGTTCATTTAATTTTTTATTCGTAGTATTAACATGCCATGTTATCTGCATTATAATTTTCATTATATTAAAGCCGCAAATATATTTTTAGAATATTGAAATACGATTGAGTTATATTTCGTAACATTAGTAGTGTAGAATTGGATTTCTGTACGATTTCATTCTCGGGCGAGGTAAGTATCTCGATATTTGTAAGGTATTCTGCGACTTGCGCTACGACATTTAAAAAATCTCATTAAAACTGATGACCCCTAAACGACTTTAAAATGATAGAGGCCGCAGTATACTAGTATACTTCATAGTACAAGATTATGTATGATATATAAATCCCATTATCGTTCGCATCACCGCCGCGCCGTCCCTCATTACACTTTGTAGTATAGAACTTTTTCCCAATCGGTACAATTTTTAAAGAAGTTATCTAAAAACATGGTGATTCAGCCGACCCTGGCTAGCCGCTCGAGCTCATCGCCTTGATGCGTCATTACAATTTTGTACCGATCGGTGACAAGCAAGAATCCGTAAATCGGTTCTTTCTTTTGGCTTTATAAAGAAAAATGCCTAGAAATCGTATTTCAAGTACAGTGTATGTGTAGTGATACGTCTTGCTCGCAAAGGAGGCGAAAAAAGGGGGCAATATTCATCGGAAGAAGCGAATCAGGTGGTGAGTCCACATAAGATTATATGCCAAAATTTCAAATATACATAAATACCTGGTTATCTTAAATATATAAAAACAGAAACTATCTCTCGTATAAAAGCAATTGTGTATAATACTAAACTGTAGTATTATGAATAAATATGACACTTGTAACCCTTAATTTTTTACTTATTAAAATTAAAATGTAAAATACTCTCAAACTTCTAAAACTAACTATATTAGAATAAAATAGAGTGCGAACGGGTTACAGTCAAAAATTACTAACAAACTGCTATTTATATACAAGAGCATGACAAAACATTGTTACATTTGTCGTCTGTCCACAATTACACAGAATCAAACAATATATTCGAAATTGAAATATATTATATGGAAATGAATACAAGTAATAAGCAACAGTTAACGATACGAGCTATTCGAACCATTCTCTAGTAATCTCGTCTAATCGTACATCCTACCAAAGAAATACTATTCAATCACAAAAAGTGTTTACATAACACAATCAAAAGGCTGACTAAGGAAATATATACCTGTCGACCTGCACATTTATTAATGTTTTACATAGAATAGAACGTTTATACCATATAAAGGAATATAAAAAATAGAAATAAATGCTTATAATGCCTTCGTATTATCACGTTTTCGATATTTGATCCCCGTATGGGGCACATGTGGGACTACAACAACAATTCGATTTGATGGAAATATTGCAAAACAAAAAACTAAAAGTTATATTTAATTATGGTCCACTGACTCATACTGCAGATCTATATGAAAATTTAAGAGTATGGCAATTACATAAGGTATTAAAATTTGAACAGAATATACTTCTCTACAGGATAATAAATAAAACTCAAAAATCAAATATTATCATAATAATTTCAAAGGATATTCATAGCCACAATACTGGAGAGTTTATAGGAAATCGTACTGTTATTATTATTACTAAAATGCAATTATCCTCAATAACAGTGTTCAAAAACACTGTCTAGAGGAATAAGGACTATGTATATTGTAATTATTGTTATTTGTATTAATAAATAATTTTCAAAAAAATAACAAATTTTAAGTAAGTCGAAGAGTGCCATTTTCTCTCGAAATTAACCCCTAAAAACTAGCCACAAAGGCAAGCTGACTCATAATTTACGAGCGACTAAAACCCAAGTTGGGTATTATTATAGCTTTGCATGCCCTTCCGTTCGCTTTGCTCGCAACAGGGGCTCAATCGACAAGCACTAACAAAGTGCTAACCACAACTAACTCAAGGATAACCCAAACTAACCCAAAATTAAGGGAAAAAGGTAAATTAATAGAAATTTTGGTAGGACGTAGACATGGATTCGTGTCGCATCGCGCGCAGTATTTTGGATTGCAACTTGGGATTTAGCCGCTCGTTATAAATTTATCGGAATGTTATCGTTCGGCTTTGTTGAAGCGATGTATACCGGAACGCATTATTTTTAAACAATTCGTGTTGATATGAGCAGACCGGTGAGGGAAAAAATTGGAGTAAACATTGCTTGCAGGAGATGTTAATAAATAATATCAATACCTATTTACAAATTCGCATTTGCAGATGCGAATAACTTTAACTAAAATTGGCCTTCACATTTGCAGATGTGAAGGGCCCCCAACAGCCTCCACCTCAGTAGGTGTATTATGTTGGAGTGGTTAGAGGCACACTATATCCCTACATTTGCCGATGTAAAGGATATATGTACTGACAAAAATAAAACGGTATAGTGCTATGTATTTGCAGATACAAAAACAAATAACCACCAAAAAGAAATAACCACCATACTATTGCAACACTCTTACATAAAATCATTGCATTGGAGGTAGCGAATTATTACACTCTTGGTTTCTATTCAAAACAGAAATTACAGTATTTGCAGATACTGTAAATATGCTAAAAAATCGTTGCATTTGCAGATGCAGTCGAAAGCATAACCAGGGTTAAGCAGCAAGCAAGAAGGTGAATAGTTCGTTGTATTAGCAGATACAATCGATCGTACCCACTGTCTGCAATTGCAGTTGCAGGTAGTGAACATATTCATGAACCTATTTTTCTGTTCAAAAACAGAAATTGCAGCATTTGCAGATGCTGTAAATAGGCTAATAGATCATGGCATTTGCAGATGCAATCGATATCATAAGTAGCAAAACCAAGGAAATTCTTTTGCATTTGCAGATGCATTAGAAGATCCTCTCACGCTAGCTGAGGAAATAACTTATCCGAATCAAGACTTGCCAACATCAGAAGCACCAGATGGTCCTGAACAAAGTAAGATTTGTTAATAGAGAAAAAAAACCGACGAAATCATACCTGCGAGGCCAGAACTACATACTCAGATAGTTTTTAGATGGTACAATTACTTATTAAAAGGACTAAAAGATTAAAAAAAAAAACAAAACAGTATGATACAGAAGTATCCACCAGCTGCCAACTGCAATGTCCTCAGACCATCAAAATTAAATTTCGAAGAGAGTACTAAATTCTGCCAAGACAACTACTGTATCAATTACAGAAACAACTATAGTCCGTGGGATTAGTGCCTTAGCCCTCCCTTTCAATAATTTAATTAGCCAACCGTCTGAACTAGAATTATACGTTCAAAATTGGCAGAAGTTAAAGGTAAACAGTTCAATAATAGAGTGGGTACAGGATTATAAAATCCCTTTCAATAGGACACCGCTCCGGTTAGCAAAGTAGAAGACTACATAGGACGGCAAAAATTTAATTTCAAAATACGCATTCTTGGGGAAAACTGATCTTAAAGATGCATATTTTCTTATCCCTATGCACAGTAGTCAAAAAAGTTGTTAAGATTCGTTTTTTGCAACGTACTATACCAATTTAATTGTGTTTCATTTGGTTTATGTACAGCTCCATATCTTTTCACAAAACTGAAACCAGTTGTAAGATATGTAAAATTAAAGGGTATAAAAACTGTACTCTACTTAGTCGATTGGCTAGTTATTGGTAATTTAAAAGAGAATTGTTTAAAAGTATAAATAAAATTACACAAACATTACAAGATTTAGGTTTTATATAAATTCCGAAAAAAGCGTAGTTATTCCCGCGCAACAATGCTCATTTTTGGGGTTTATGCAAGAAAAAAGGGACCTCCTGGCAGAACAGTCTATTATCTTTTACCCTGAAAAATACTTACTCACATCTCCTTACAGAGAGAAACAACCATTGTGGAAGAAAATTTCCCTGGCTGTAGGGAAATTAGGAAGTCTCCTGAGAAATTAAACTGATTATTTTTTATTGCAAACTATAGAACAGTGAAAAAGAAATCGATACGTATTTTTTTATTTCCACTAAAGATGAATATTACAAGAGCTATACCAGTTTTTAGTTTTGTATATATAGATATACTATGCATGGTGTGACGTAACAATTCATGTGTATTATGACGTCATAAGCACATCTCAAGGCGTTGTATCTGCCTCATTTTTCGGCTCATGGAAAAAAGAAAAAACACGTGTTCACTTATTTTTCATGGGCTATCGAAATCAGCAATAATAAAAAAATAAATAAATATATAAAAAATTGATGAAACTTTCTCATTGTCAGGAGAGCCTTTCTATAACAACGCGTACCTAATGAAGCGATAAAAGTGATTATTTCTTCATTGACAGATAGCGCCCTCAAACAATACGGAAATACTTACAATAAATAGGGGAATTTCTGTTTTTCTAAGCGCCAACAAATATATAACAAAACCGTAAACTTATTTTTGAGCTCCTAAATATTCAATTGTCTTCGGAGTCATCCTACTCTACCATGAACTCACACAAATCTGCACTTTCTCCAATATTGAACATTAAACAAAAGACGAAGCGGTTATAAAAAGGTTTCTCAATGGAACATTTAACATAAGACCCCCAAAACCAAAATACTCAATACTTGGGATTCCTACCCAGTTCTACAGCGCTTAAAGAGCATGTACCCTCACGAATCCTTAAATCTACAAATCTAACTTTAAAGCTAGTAACATCACGGACAACCCGGAAGTAAAAATAGACAATATTTTTAAATATGAATACATAATTGAAGTCAGATTCCCGGATAAAATAAAAGCAAGTGGCTTAAACAGGCTTCAACCTAATTTGATATTACCTTATTTTAGTAATCAACCTGAACTATGTATAGCCACACTATTAGAGACTTACATAGAACGCACAAAAGGAAAAAGGGTGCTACCAGTCAATAAAAGGTGAATAGTTCGTTGTATTAGCAGATACAATCGATCAATGACAATCAAATAAAAACATTGCAATCGATCGTACCCTCCACTGTCTGCAATTGCAGTTGCAGCTAGTGAACGTACCTATTTTCTGTTCAAAAACAGAAATTACGGCATTCACAGATACTGTAAATATGCTAATAGATCGTTGCATTTGCGGATGCAATCGATACCACAAGTAGCAAAACCAAAGAAAATGTAATACTCACTCACAAAAAGCCCTATCACCCAGACAGCAGTCAAACCATTAGCAGATGGGTCAAGTTAATACTAAAAGCCAGCAGTATAAACACGGAAATCTTTGGGGCACACAGCACGCGACACGGGGCAACTTCAGCAGCTGAAAGAATGGGAGTTACATTTCAAACCATTCAGAAGACAGCTGGCTCGACAGAAAAATCAAAAGTATTCTCAAAATTCTATAACAAACTTGGCGTGGGTAATCCCACTGGATTTGCATCTTGTTTATTGAACCATAATTTCTAAGGAATCATATAAATATTAAGCTAGAATTATAACTTACTTACCGACTTGTTATCATATTACATAAGAATATTGGTGTAGTATTAAAAATAAGTTAAAGGTTAATATCAGTTAAGCGTTAAACATGATATTTGTACCTTCATATGTGTGTTATTAAATCTAATGGTTATAAATTTGAATTTTAGTTTATAAAAAGGGCCTTACAAATCTAGGACTACAGAAATATCGCAATATTCAGTTAATGTAGATTACATCGCAAATACTATAAACATCTACAAAGTGTATTGAGGGACGGCGGAGATGCGAAGGATAATTACAAGATCAATCGACTTACCTGTAAGGAAGATCGATCGGAATTATCGGAGCATCTCCACCTTCCCTCATTACAAACCCACCCAGTCTTTACCTTCTCCCTTTCACCCCAAATGCAATGTAATCAAAAATCTCACGAACCAAAATTGTAATGACGCATCAAGGCGATGAGCTCGAGCGGCTAGCCAGGGTCGGCTGAATCACCATGTTTTTAGTTAACTTCTTTAAAAATTGTACCGATTGGGAAAAAGTTGTATACTACAAAGTGTAATGAGGGACGGCGGAAATGCTCGGATAATTCCGATCGATCTTCCTTACAGGTAAGTCGATTGATCTTGTAATTCTACCTCTACTCACTTTAAATGAAAATACTGACCTGTAAATGTCACAAGGGTCATCGTATTTATACACATAGTAGAATTGCTTCTACTTCTATTTCAATCAACGTGAAACTGATGATAACGCAACACGCATGGATATAACAAGATTATTTATTTTTCTTGAGCGTTTGGATAAACTAGAAGTTTCAACTCGTAGTCAATGACATTATTATCCCAGCATATTGTGTATCATTTGCATAGTTTGTGTATGTCACATACACGCTACATGGGCATTTCAAACACGTTGTTTGTAGGCTTCGGCTGTGATTGAATATATGTTCGGCACAAAGGATCTTGTCTATAGCATTACATAATTAATTATGGATTATATTCAGAACATACCATTTTTATAAATAGCTGCTTATATTTGATTATTGCAATCAAAATATTCCTTTTAAGGGATAAGAAGCTTAGTCTGCTTAAAGTTGCTCCTTCAAAACAGAACTAATTATTTCACTTAAGCTAAAGTTAAAGGCTAAAACCATCGACCTCTTAAGTTAAGAAAAAAAATCCCTAAAGAGTGTAACAACATTATAAAAGTCGAACAATGCATGGCGAAATGAACGCTCAAGTATTTAATATTTAAAGATCTCTAATGGAATGAAAATGGATTTTTTAATGCTCATAAAACTCAAGTCAGAAGGAAATATTATTTACTGCTTAGTACAAAATCCTAAAGGTGAATATTTCAATGCAATGTCAGCGGCGGCGTTATATCGAAAAATATAGTACTGATTTCACTAGCTTTTACTGCACTTTAGTTGGGTTGAGCTTGGAAAAATTTAGATAAACATGGGAAAATTTCTGTTTGTGGGTAATTGTTCATGTTGCACCCACAAATACTCGCAAATATCTAAAAGTACCCACAAGCCGTAATTTTTCCATGTCCTCCAATGCTTCAATCCTGGATCAAAAATCTTATGTTTAGATCTCAATGACAGAGCCCAGGTATAGAGATCTTTATTCAAAGATTGCAACTTATATTCTGGTCTTTTAGAAAACATATGGTTACCTTTTTTAAATCCCAAAATTTTTGATCGCTGTAGTGACAAAACACTTACTCATTAACTGACAAATATGGTATTCGTACGATGGTATCTGAATCGATAGTTTGCCATTAAATGAAGTTTTCCGTCATTGTATCGGTAACTGAGTGATAGTGCGAACAATAGGAAAAATATGTATGTTTGATATAATTCAGTTAAATTTTCGCTGATATCAAACAAGACGTAAAATATAGAATTTAAAATGAATAATGAATATTGAAAATTTAATCTAAAAATAAGTATCAACCTGTCTGAATAAGTAATACGTAAAATATGTATCTGTACATTATGGCCCAGACCTAGACGACGATATATCAATACGTAAAGTACAAATAGATGGACATTTCTCACAATCGGGAGGGTGCCTGAGAGTAATAAGACAACTTTTCTCTACCGAATTTTTGCGGAGAAATAAGGAGGGAAGAAATGGATGACACAAAGATCTCAGAGAGTTCAAAGAGGAAACTATGATACGTGATTCTGTCAAGAGGCGCTGAAAGTAAAATAATTTACGACAGCCATGGTTTAAGAGTCAAAGATTGGACGGTCTAAGAATTGGGACCAAGCAAGGTATACCCAATAGGTGACAAATCAGATCAAGAAATTGATTAATTGTGCAACAAAATAGAGGAAATAATATGATTCACAAAAAAGGCGAGATAACAATTGCAGATTTTAGCGCCAGAATTGGTAGTGATGAGATAATATAGGAGCATGTGGCCTTGGCATACGAATTGACTGACGAGACAATTTAGCGTAAAAAATAATCTCCTAATCGCCACCATCTTTTCAAACAATACTCCAAAATACCTGGAGATTACCTGCACAGAGAGGACAAGATTTTCCAAATTCAAATATAAAATCTCACAAAACCTACTCTGAAATAGATATTAATAGCGGCCACTATCCTGTCATAATGCACTTTAAACTCAAGGATTCCTAAGAGGCAAACCGAAAAATCAAAACAACAAAAAGAAAAAGACATGCTTTAAAATTTAACCAGACTTGGAAGCAATAGAGAAATTTACACTAGTAAGGAGAGAATATCGAGACTAATTGGAACGATATAAAGACAAAAAAAAAGGAAAATTCAAGAGCAAGACATCGGTTTTACAGTAAGCGACAAGAAGCAAGAATGGATAATTCCAGAAATCCTGAACCCCATGAAAAGACGGAAATGTAAGGCACACCGGACATAATACAAACACATTAATTGAACCATTAGGAAAAACTGTAGTGAAGCAAAGGAAAAGTGGATGTCGACAAAATGCCTAAAGATAAAACACCTTCAAGAAAAATATGACATCCTTAATATGCATAACAATAATTAAGGATGTGACAAGTCAACACAGAAAGCCTTAAGCAATACTTTTAAGGACAATAATAACGAAATAGTTCTAGGCTTAGAAGTCAAGCTTATGAGATGGCAGCAATATGTTAAAATGCCGGTAGACCACAAAATAAATTAACCAGGCCCATAAATACACCCGGGATGAAGTGCTTCGTGTAATATGGGCATAGAAAGAGATAACAACTATCGACCCTAACGAAATGAACGCGAAAATACTTAAATTAATCACAAAGAATGAGTGCAAAAACTTGGACCTAATACCACCATTATTTAACAACATCTATACCATTTATAACACTGCCAAAAATATATATCTTCTCACAGTGCGATGTCTATCGAATGCTAAGTCTTATGACCCATGTGGATCTACAAAAAATGCGAACAACAAACTCAGTTTGGATTTCGAAATGGATTGGGCACCTCCATTCTGACAAAAAGTGTAAAAAAGCATTTGATTGCGTTAAAGCGAAAAAAATAATCAACATTTTAAGAGCAACCGTAGTCGACGAGCAGGATCAACACATAATCTCTGAACTTTATTGGCATCAGACGGCAGTGTTCAACGTAGAACAAGCAACATCAGAAGGTATCTTGAGAGTTTGAGAGTCAAAATATCTGCTCCTGAGTCTGCTAAGAGCGAAGCAGATGATCGCCGAAAGCAATGTCCTGTATAGCTAGACGAGTCAGGCAATCCAAGGAAAGTAGCTATGTTTTTCGGCATAGCTCCAAAAGTATTTATGCCTATGGCCAGTTTTATGGGCACGCCTTTTCTATATTGGAAAAATAATCGATTTTTGGTAATGCCTACAGGACGCAGATGCTCATACTTTCGAACAATCTCCACTAAATTAATTTCTTCAATTGAACCACCACTAATAACAAATTCTCGACAGGTTTTCGTTTTGGTAGCAGGTATTTTAATTAAGTAAATGTCACCTTTGTCTGTGACGTCTTCAATAGTCATCCGACACAGCTCGTCTCTCCTACACCCTCATGCCATTCCAATGATCAGTGTGACTTTCATGAGCAAAAAATCGTCATCGTTGGCCCTTGTTAAAAAAAATTTGACATTTTCTTTGGAAAAAAACTTTAGATTTCTTCGTCTTGTAACCTTTCGATTTTCTTTTCAAAAAAGATATTAAATTATTGTACCTGCTTATATCAATGTTTTTCTCTTTCGATATCATTGTCCTTAACATGGAATAATGACTCCAAAGGGATGAAGACTTTTGTTGTGTGGACTTCTGCTGGAAATACGCTAGTAAGACAGTCTCGGTGAGATTCTTTATTTTATTTCCGCTACACCACTTTTCGAAACGTTTATATGCATTTTCATATTGGATCCTTGACCGGGCCGGTAGAAGCGTATTCATGGCTATTACCGCAGATTCTTCTACGTCTGATGAAACTAAATCACTATTTTCTATGTCTGAAGAGTCCATTCTCTCCATTAGGTTCTTGGAAATAACTTTTTGAGGCAGAATTTTTCGAATTATCAGTCAATTATACTGACATAAAAAAAACAATTTGAAATCAATAAAATAGGATCACCATGATGATCTAATTGTTATGATAATCAAAACGATAAATTCAGGTAAATATACCGAAGTAATTTTAAAAAAGCCAATGTTCATTATGCTCGTAGAAAAAATCTTGTAAGACATACGTGTGAAAAGTACGTTTAAGGCACTCGTATGAATTTTCATACTCATGCCTTAAACGAGTACTTTTTACACTTATATCATAAATAGCTATGAAATTAAACTGTGATCTGTCTTTTTTACGTTTTACTAGTCACACAAGAGATGGGATTCTTTAATTTCACTAACTTAATATAAATAACAGTGGAACTTGAAAATACATTTGTCGATATTACTTTAAGTTTGTTATTTTGCAATAGTCCAAAATGAGGCTAACCTTGGTTTTAGGTTCTTTTCATGATTCGATATTAAAGTGGTGGTTTGGTAAAACATGGTTGATGAATATATTCTTGACAATTTCAGCAGATGCACCAGATGAATTTGTTTGTCGAGATTTTATTATGCGCTACGAGTATCTTAGAAAAATGTGTAACCATAATAATATCAAAATATCCTGCTTTCCTAATGTAGCATAAACATTTGTCTACTACCTTTATCTCCTTGATAATCGAAGACAGCAAATCAAATCCTTTAATTTATTTGTTACCCGTCAGTCCAAAGCTATATAATCAAACTCTGCACACAAAGCCGTGAACTAAATAACATTGCACTTCTTTGCATCGCAAGTATCAGCAAGTTTGTAACGCTACTGACAACCGGATGTTTACACCGGTCCCGATGGTCTAAAGTTTACTGGCAGACGGGGTCCTTTTACCTTACACGGAAAATTCGAGTTCCAGATTAAAGGGCAATTGGGAATTAAAAGTTTAAACTTGAGAAACACTCTTTAGTTATTCATCAGTTTAAAATTTAAGCGCTCAAACTTATTACTCGAAACGGCGGCGGAGAATTTAGCTTCAGATGGCTTTCATTATGCTTTCAGTAAATTGATATATGCTCTAATTGTTTTTCGGTTTCTGCGTTAAAATATAGGGCTGCTTAGCTACTGGTAATCCGAGGAAAATTTAAAATATAGCACATTCAGGATGGATATAAGAAGACCCTGTTGATTTCGGTGTTTTCGACCTATTATTTTCACACCTACACTAATCGAACAATCGAGGTTCAATTAAAAACAATCTCTATATCATGTATGACCTTTTATACAAAAAAATTTTATATAGATCTACTGACCCGAATGAATCGTTAATTTAATTCGCACTATAGTGCTTGTGGAGTTTGCTACTAGTCCAAAAAACAAAAGGGTGGAACAATAAAAGTTCCGCATGACTAAACTATAAAAATGATAGTTCCCTATACCCTCTCGATTTTCCATTGGAAATTAAACGAATAAACAAAACTTTAATTGCCGCAGCAAATGTGTATGTGTATCGCTTTTTACGTACGGCCCAAAAGTGATAACTTAATTTGGATGTTTCCACTACTGACGCGAAGTTTAATTAAAATAAATTTTTAATTTGGTAATCGAAAATAAACTTTGTAGAGTGAACCGGACGCTCTATCGAAAACTCATTAGTTTTTATGAGCCCGGAGCAATTATAAAAGAGCGTTCGACGCTGTCAGTTTGTTGAATAATTAATTTTAAAATATCTGGTTGCCGCCCGTTGTTTAGTAGTGTTTGAAATAAAATTATTCGCAAGTTAAAAATAAATTAATTTGTAAATATACAGCACGTGATAAAATTTCAATACTCCTCACAAATTGATAATTTACAAGAACACTCGACATTCTATCGAGGGTTATTTCAAGTTGGATTGGAAGTAATTCAATATTCTCTACTAGAGTATTAATTTTATTTGAATACCCTAAGCAGAATAGCTAAAAAATAAATGCCTGTACCTTCAAACCCGATAAGTCAGAGCGCATTAAACCGCTTCATGGAAAAAGAAACCGGATTAATCAGTCCTTATTTAATGCATATCGAATCTACGGTTGTAATGTATTTTCGCTAAAATACGATTTATTACTCCAGCGAATACTTTACGAGAAAAATCGGTATAGAGAACACGTATTAAGCCCTAGAGGATAATTTATGCTGCCAATCAATTTCTATTCTATTTGCAAGTTAAAACCTAACGACGGTATTTTTTACTGATCCCTTTTTGCAGCATTATTTTTAGCACTGGAAGGGAGTATTAGGTTCTACTAAAGAAAATACGTAAATTACGAGACATATGACAAGCGACAGGAAACTGGCTTGACAGAGGATAAATGTTACGACTTAAAAAATAAGGCGATTGAAAGAGCGCGGGGATGTAATGACCGGAAATTTTTAGTGATTGAAGTAGATTCTATCATTGTATAAAAAGAAATAGTAGGATATTTCCTGTGCTGAGTTTTCTCCCACAGTTACCATCGAGACACGGACGTCCCCATCTATATTACAAGACGGAAACTAATTTAGGCGAGACATAAGAAGATTGTTGACATAATGGTGAATGAGTTTTAATTGTTATTCAGCGGGTAGATGTGATTGCCAATAGAGGACTCTGACTCCGAACTGAAACTTAATTCGGGGTTGCCAATGTGCCGATTTTTTAGTTGGAGTTGTCGAAGAACGATAAATAATGTTCTTGGGGGTTTCCCGTAGAAATGGGAGTAGGTTAGGTATTTTTTTTCTTTCTCATTCGTTCACCGCGCTTTGTAGCTTTTCCACGAGTGTGTGTTGCGGTTGTGTTACTGTGTTAGTAATTATTTCATGTGATTTTTCACACTGTTTTTAATTAATTTAGTACAAAATGTCTGTGTGTGTTTACACAAACTTCAAAAACTCAAAGTGGCGTAACCCATCGGTCACTTACCACCGGTTTCCGTCCATAAATCGCGTTGGGGAGGAACATTTTAATAAGTGGGTGATTAATTGCGGTAAGTACATACTTAAATTGGTCATATTGCTTTTTATCCATTAGGTAAATAGGTAGCAACAACAGGCACGCCCCGTGAGTATTTTCACAGGTGGGGCAAAACTTGTGGGCAACTAATAATGTCATCGTAACAAGCAAAATACCTTTTTTAAAACTAAGGAAAACCAAATTTTAATTATATGTTGAATCTAGAGTCTATTAAATCTACACGTGTGGGGTGCGGGCGTAATTAAATGTAAACAGAAACAGAAGTTTATGAAAATACAATGTGTATATTTCAGCATTGTACAAAAAATACAATCATTTCAACCAATTAGTATATGCCTAACCCAAATGTTTTGCAATAGTAGCCATATTTTCACCTAGCGGTTCGAGGGGTCAATCGGTGACGTCGCCCCGGACGTGATATATGAGAACGGCCGTCGACATAATATATTATATTTGCCTCTTTTTATAATAGCACAGGGCGTATGTTTGTTTCTGTCTATTTCAGTGCATTTTTACTGGCATATAAACTTTTGAGGTGAAATACGGCCGTGCTGATTGATGTTATCCTTGTATTCTTATTATATAACAATGATGATACGTACAGGGTGCGCAAAAACTTAGACATTTTCAAAAAATCTTCTTTTAAAACCGATGTAATTGTTCAAAAAGAGTCCAAACAACAAACAATGCATTTTTATTATGTTTTTGGTTAATCTAGTTTTTTAGTTATGCCCCTAGTTTCTACCTACAAAAAAGTTATAAATATTATTTTGTTTTTAAAAAAATCTCAACAATCTCTAAGTTTTTTGAGATTTTACGCTCTAAATTTTGTTATGCCAAATAAGTCTTTCGCAAAAATAATTTAAAAAATTATAGGTACAGGGTGATCCCTTATAATGTCGACCCGCCCCCTTTAACTTTTAAATTTTAAGTGTCCCAAAAAAATTAAAAGTATGGTTATGTCGGTACTCAAAATAGTTATTTTAGTTACAAGTACCTAAAATGGAGTTTTTCGGGACGAATCACTGCTGTTTCCGGATGAGGCGTGAGCCGAGTCCGGAATAGCAGATGAGTCCTGAAAAACTTCATTTAGGTACGTGTGACAAACACTATTTTTTGTCATACGTTCCCAAAATTTAATTTTTATTTATTCGCTTTTTGCAATTCTTCAGAACGCCTAAATTTGCAAATTTACCATAATTTTTGAAATCATAATGTACGACAAAGTTAGCTTAGAATTTGATATCGTAGCAACTATGTGACAATTTTGTCATGTCATTCGAAATTTAACATTTAGACATATTCAGGAATTTTGGAATAGTCCGTAAAAGTTGCCATGACGACTTTTAGCGACTAGGGCTAAAAAGAAGCATTTTACGGACTCAAATGAGTCCGTAAAATAGCAATTTTTGGGAGCGTATGACAAAAATACTAGTTTTTTGCGTATAAAAAGTATTGGAAAAATGATCAGTATACAGGGAAAAACAAAAAGAATTTTTTTTCAATGGAACACCCCATATATGTATTTATTTTTCGATTCCTCGTAAAATTCTAAGCATATTTTATGTATGATGTTATACCTCTAGAGTTAGCAGTTTGACAACTATAAACAGTTTAAAATCGGTACTTTGGCTACTTTTCACCTTGGTAGCAAGAAGATCATTAGAAATGACAAATTTAAATTGCCATTAAAATTGATATTAAAATTTTCCCTTAAATTCAAAAATGCTAGAAACACCAATGTATATGGCATTTAAAATGTCAGGTTTAAAACTGACGTATCTAATAATGTATTTTTTTTTATTTCAGTTTTGTTTCCAACTTTTAATGTTATATTTGTTACAACAATATCAAAAAGGATGATAAAATTTGTATTCAGCTCAGCTTCTAAAAAATTGCGAAATGA
>MU181933.1:527731-540190 GCA_016904865.1 Pissodes strobi | reverse complement strand
ACCATTGTTGCTTATTTGTGATATACTGTAGCTCGCTTAAATTTCAATTTACAAAAAATCTTTTATATGGAAGTTGTACAAATTCTGTTTTCTTTTTTTCTCGGGTGCGTGGGAAGGAAATTATACCCGAAGAACTTGAAAAGTGTCTAAATTTTGTGTTTTTTGGTCACAGAAAGTTGCGCCGACTTGACGTACTCTTGCTATTATATACAATATAGCAAACCAAAAATTCTACCTGATTTGCTTTGCGGTTGACACCCATTTTACGACGCCATTATGGGACTGCTTGACTTTTTCCTTTTAAGAGTTATGTCATCAGACCTGATTAAACCAAATGAAATCCTGTCAGTCTCGATAAAACTCGACCTTTGAGATGCCTATCAGTTCATCAGATTTCAATGAGATTCATCCGGTCTAACTAACTGTGATGACACCATATATGAGGTTTGACGGTGGAATAAGGACTGTCGGATCTGTATATATCCCCTACTGATTTAAAAATAAGACTGATCTGGGTTAGAAAACTGTACTGGCCAGTGGCAAGGTTCAAAATGACTTGAAAATTTTGAACAGATTAAATTTGGTTTATTCACAATGGCTAGAGAGCGCAAAATCTAAATTTTTCAGTGCTGTTATTGGCCGACTGAAGAAGATCAACGCATACTCCAGTCAGAAGGATGTCCTGTTTGAAGTAACCAGTCATAACACATTTATCATTTTCTAAGTCTATCTGTAAAAATATTTGAGCTTACCATTACCATCAAACTTTAGGTTTTTGATAAAGCTCTTAAAATGTTAATAAATTCGTAATACAAGCAAATCACAAATTGGTAGCTATAACTAAATTTTTATTAGCTTATTTTGATTTAAATTCCTGTCGTTGAAATGAAAGGATGTAACAATTTTAAAACCGTAATAATCAACTAAAACCTAGCGTGTTGGATATCGTTGTGGTCCAGAACTCAAAATTTAATATTTCTGACGAAAACCTTCGCTAAATGCAATAGTAGAAAATTTGATTTATGATTCGCTAAAAGATTAATTATTGCCCAAAGTATATAAGTTCGGAAAATTGAGCTGCAAAAAGCGTTCTCATTTCAAATGTGTTGGATTACCGCCAACTAGTAAGTTTCATTGTCGAAGACTCGAAGTTAACCAGAAAAACTTTACTTATTAAACTGATTGATATTTTAGCGTGATATATGTGAGTCGTTGCTAAGAGAATTTTGTTCTTGCCTTTGATGCTATAAATAGGGTTTTAAGTAGCAGATATTTTGCTGGAATGCAAAAGTACTAAATTGTGCCAACAAGATATTACAAATTGGGCAGGTGGTAAAGAAAATTCTGCGCATTCTATTAGCTAAATGATATATTCGTGGTTCCCAGGCAAAGTTATATTCAAGGGTGAGCCCGAGGAATTTTCGATTTTGAGACCTGTGTTAAAGCATTGAGAATCAATTAGTTTTTGGAATATCAAGTTGGCATAACTTTACCACGTCGCCAACACAACCCTCAAGTTTCCTGCGTGCATACCCAAAATTTTGCTGGTGGCATCCCTATTTATCATGTTTATTATTTTCATGTCATATTTCCAGCCAAATATGGTCAGAAACTAGCTGAGTATAATATTAAACTCTGTTCTTTTGGCAGCGCCATCTTCTGAGTAGTGTAGCACATAAATATTAAATTATACCATTCTTGATTACTAAGTCTTGGAATCTTGTGGGGATCGAACACAGGGCCTTGATGGCTTGTTGAACGTGATAACCATTGAACTACTGATGCTGGTAGGACCAAACATTTAATTCCTGTATAAATAGGTAAATATTTATTGCAGCTAAGCTGTAATATATTAGATCCTTTTCCGTTGGGAGTACCATATTAAGCAAAAGGCTACAACCAAGCTTTTCAAGGTATTAGAAGGATGATTATTCATCAATTGTGGAACAATGATTCTATTTCAAATTGCTCCAATTCCCCGATGGACCAACGAGACACCCATGTCAGGTGTGACACTGAACCAAACAAAACCGATATTATCCATAGCCCTGTATCAAAGACTCGGATAAATGTAACTTGTACTTATTTTGGAAGGTTTTTAGTCATATTGATTGGGATTTTATTACCTCCGATTATTTAGGAACGTAGGAAAAATTTACTTTATTTCTACAATTTATCAAAAATATTATTTACATTGCCTTTCCATAAAGTAAAAATAAACAATAACCAAATTCAAATAACCAGTGCACTAACAATAAGTTGTGCGAAAAAAAATATATTACAGTTTCTCACAGAAGCATAATAATTACTTAAAAAACATAATTTTAGTAGTCCTTCAGATATATGGAAGTCAGTGATTTTTTTTTTAAATATTACTAAACTCCTTTTCCCCAAATGATTTTACCAACTATTTCTCAAATATTGCTTCAAAAATTATTAACTACCTGCCACCTACCCGTGACATTCCTGATGATTTATTTCTCTACTCTTTTCTGATACGATAATGCCAGCACAGCATTTTAGTTTCACCGAAATTGGTATTATAGAACTTTGGGATATATTAATGCAATTAAGAAATAAAAACAAAAAATTTTATACTCAATAGTAAATATTATTATATTATCAATTACGCAACATGAGGACACAATTTATTGATCAGCATTAAAGCTTACTCAGGTTGTTCCTACATATAAAAAGGGTTCACCAAATGATCTTCCATCCTATATCTTTTTTCCAATTTTTTCAAAGGTTTTCCAAAGAGCACTTAAAATATAATATCGTATTATTTCGAAACTTATTCTTTCTTTAGATCTAATCGGTTCTAAGAGTTTAGAAGTGCAAACTCTGCAATTGTGACAGTTAATAGATGGATGGGGGAAAGCATGGTGGGGCCATTTTATAATGATCTAATTAAAGCTTGGACTATGTCACTTTTGATATCCTTGCAAAAAGCTTGATATGTAAAAATTTTCGAAATCTTATATTATTATGTTTGAAATAATGAACATTGGTAAGGAATCGTCGGACCTTACTATTCACTGGTATGACGCTCCTCAGAGTTCAGTGTTAGAACCGCCGCTTTCCTTGATCTGTATTAATGATCTGGACAGCTGTGAATTTATTTTTTGCTGATGACATCGCGATTACAAATAAACAGCAAATTATCTTGATATTTTGCAGGCGATACTAAGGCTCACACTGGTTTATTACCAAGCAACTGAAAGGGCCGGATTTAAGCATAGGCTACCTAGGCTGCAGCCTTATGACCCGCACCACAAAGGGTCCCCCACAACTGTTCCACTGTCTAGGTTAAGAATGAACAATGAATCGGCGTCACTTTTTAAAATCAGGCGTTTTATCTTAGTAAATTATTAGTATAAAAGTTTGGTGATTGTAATCATCATTCATCATTTGCATTTGGTTTCAATTAATGTGTTATTTCACCAACCTGACGAGAATATGACTGCCAGCGAAAAGTTTTTCGAAGGCGAGAGAAAACACGAAGCGTATATGAAAGCTAGGGAGACCATTTCAGAAGACGTTGCTCTCGTTTATAAAGAAGACGTACTCGTCATTTTCTGCATAGTGTCCATAGTGGTTCAAGCGTTCAAGACAGGTTCGACATTAATCATAAATTATTTATAATAACCACATAGTTAAAGTTGAGACTTTTTAAATAAATGAATGTGTATAGTTTTAGTATTTTTTTTTATGGCAGTGGCACACACACTAAAGGGAGACCCTATGGCGCTCGACGAGCGGTGTGTGTGCGAAGAAGTTGATTGACACGGCTCTGGAATATTTGTAAGTTGTAATTAGTGGGAAACAGATGTCTTGGGAGTGAGTTCCACAGTGATGCAGTGCGCCAGACAAAGGAGTTCTTGTAAAGCGATGTTCTAGGTGTTTCCAGTTGTACGACGAACTGGTGCGCTCTTGCCGTCTGTCGTGACTGTCTGACAGGAGCTGCCAGGGGCGGGATGAGGCGGACCAAATCCTGGGAACATCTGCCGTGAAAGTATCTGTAAAACAGAGATATCTCGGCTACATGTCTGCGATGTTCCAGACTATCTAGATTCCGGGTCAACTCCGGGTCGCCGACGAGATGCACAGCTCTCTTCTGAATGGAATCCAGCAGCTTTAGGGTGTGCTTTGGTGCGGCACCCCAGATATGTGAGCAATATTCTAAGCACGGTCTTATTTGCGCTTTGTAGAGCAAGAGCAACTGCTGCGGTGTATAGAGTTTTTTGTTGCGAAATAGCGCACCAAGCTTCTGGGAGGCTGATTTTGCGATGTTAGCAATGTGGTCATGCCAGGACATATTGCTGTTGACCGAGATACCCAGCAGTCCGATTGACGAGGATGAAGGAATGGTCGACCCTGCCATAATGATGTCAGGGCCCGCTGTATTGGCCCTCTTGGTAAACGTGGCTGCTTGGGTCTTTGCTGCATTGAACTGGACCAAATTTCGGTCGCCCCAAGTTTGAACTTTCTCCAGGTCTTGATTAATTGCTGTAATCTGCTCCTGTCTGCGGTGATGAGTCTCAGTCGCTGGTAAGGGTTGTTCTGATCTAAAGTGGGAGACAAGGGTACTGTCATCTTCAAAACTGTAAACAGGATTATTTGTTTCGGTCAGCAGGTCATTAATATAGATGAGGAACAGAGTTGGTGAAAGTATTGCGCCCTGAGGCACGCCCGCGTTGATGGTGAATGTGTCTGAGATGTGTCCATCGACTGCAACGTGCAGAGATCGGCTCTTAAGGAAACTGGCAAGCCAGCTGCAGAGAGAGGCTGGCAGTCCGAAGGACGGTAGTTTGTTGAGCAGTCCGTCATGCCAAACTCCGTCGAATGCCTTTGAAATATCCAACGCAATCGCTCGATACTCTCCGTAGTTCTCAATGGCCCTACTCCATATATGAGTGACATAGGCCAATATATCTCCTGTCGATCGCTCTTTGCGAAAGCCGTATTGATTATCGCTGATAATTTTGTTGTTCTCGAGGTACTTGAGTAGTTGCTGATTGACTACACGTTCCATGACTTTGGAGATTATTGGAAGCAAGGCAATTGGACGATAGTTTGAGGGCGTGGTTTTCTTGCCTTTTTTTGGAACAGGTTGCACTCGAGCGACTTTCCAAGAAGATGGGTAAATCCCTTTTCCATAAGACAGAGAAAAAAGCCTGGAAAAAACGGGTGTTAGTTCGTTGGCGCAGTTCTTTAACACGATGGCAGGTATTCCGTCCGGTCCTGATGCCTTTTGCGTATCTAAATTTTTAAGGATTTTACTAATATCACGGTGATGAAATTTGACTTCTGCCATGGTAGTGTTGATGTTCGATATGGTGGGGAGAGTCTTGCCTTGGGGGACGTCTAAGGTAGAGTGCGAAGAGAACATTTTGGCGAGCATGTTTGCTTTTTCCTTGGCTGTAGTCGCCGTGATGCCACGTTCGTCTGTCAAGGGTGGGAGAGACGTTTCTGTAAAGTTGTTACTTACTGCCTTTGCTACCGACCAGAAATTCCTGGAGCCACTGGGGCATTGCAAAAGTTTATTCCTGATCCTTCGATTGTGTTTGTCCTTAGTTTCGTCGATAACACGTTATATTAAAGTTAGTAGTTTGTTCAGTCGGCAGTGTGTAAAAATGCTAACGAGTCCTGATTCTAAAGTATATTATTCACGCGGAACCCAATAAGAACTTAATAATATAAGTTTAGGCCTACTGTTTCATATTAAGGCGTTTTCAGTATAACAAAGTAAAGCTGTTGTAAGTCGTTTTTCATTTCTTTCAATTTTGCCGTTTAGTGTAACCTAGTATTATGGACCGCCACAAAATACACACTAATTCACATAAAAAGAAAGAGGAATTTAAAAGCGGGAGTGCTAAATGAAATATTGCAAAAGAGAAGCAAAAATTAAAATGAAAATGTTAGAGCTAAGTCGCTTCATATCACAATTTATATGACGTCAAAGCCAAGTACCTCTTTTGGTCTAAAAAATGATAATAATACATGTTCATCTGCCTTCCTAAATCAGACTGAGCCTCAAAAGTACGAAGACGGCCATAACGCTCAATTACCCAACAATACAAACCCCATTAATGATTCACAAGAATTCCAAGCCCACAATCGGTGGCACAGCTTTTGTTATGGCGATCACTAGTTTTTAGGCAGTGGAGACGGATTGTGGTGAGATAAAATGATCGATAACCACGCGGTTAAACTTTATAACATGCTCTGCTGCAAGATCTTCAGTGAGATTCGACCAATAAACACGAACTGTTCTTGTCACCACTGTAACATATTGAAAAAACTTGACAGGAAAACGAAATGATGCCACCCCAATTACACAACAATAACCATGTGGATTTTCAGTTTTGTGTTACTACAGGAAGAATAGCTTTATTAATATGTTGTCTGGTGACATCGTATATCAAAGTTAAGAAAATCGTAAAACGAACATGGCTCTGTTTTTCCCCTGGCAATGAACCCGTCTACTGCTCTGTATCCAAACTTTTTCCCCAACGCGTTCGGAGTTTACTCATAATGATTTTTATTATTGGAAAAATGCTGCTGGAGGACTGCTTAAACATGAAATTTCTGAAAATCACCAAAATGCAGTAATTGATTTGGAAAGTCACTTTAAAAAAGTGGAGCCTATTGATCAAGAACTGATACGAAAATCAAATGATGCAGCAAAATCCTGGCGGAAAGTTCTCAGAAGATTGGTATGTGTGATAGTTTTTATTAGTGATATAGTTCTAGCATTTAAAGAGGAAAACCAGATACTAAGATCATCGAGAAATGGTGATTACCTTTGACTATTGGAGCTTAGCCGTGGGTATGGTCACAAACTACCTATCCTCGACGATTTGTGAAAAAGTTGATGAATTAATTTTCAAACGAGTTTTCAATGAAATTATCTCTCGAATGAACCAGTCAAAGTACTATTCTATAATGTTACATAAAGTCAAGGTTACGTTGGTCGACTTTTTGAATATTTACAGGAACGCATCCTTGTTCAAAGATTTTTAATATTTATGCTTAACCTGGGCCACAAAGCTTTTAATATGTTGAAGGCATGGGTAAGTTTTTGAAGGAGAATGAAAGAGATATTGAGAACTACCTTAGACTTATGATAAAGTTTCTTCAATAAGCAGAAAGCACAATGGTCTTCAAGCAGTACTGTCGAGCACTGTCTGAGTGTTTTATATTTTACGGCGTCAACTAACAAAGTTTTAACCAACTGATGAAAAAAACAGACACTGACAAACTTATGCTCGTGCCAAAACGGACAACAATAAGACTTGGTCATGCCGAGCAGATGCAACAAGTGTCCTTTTACGATGCTTACGGAGAAATAAAAAATTAATTATTAAAATTTTACAGGACATAGAAGATTCGGGAATATTGGAAATGAGGCTTTATACGTCTTGGGTCAAGTAACCAAAACAAGGAAAATCCTACAGGAACCTAGATTCGACGTGAACACAGCACCTCAGCACTGGCGCACAGTAAACCGAGCCAATGCAATAGGGGGACATTGAGTTATTTTACAAAAGTAATAGTTTTTAAGGTTCAATAGAATTTTTGTTTCGCAAACACTCTAACCAGCTGGAGAATACCATTAAATATAAAACTGTTTTGCTAACTTTGGGAGCCAATTTAAAATATAGGTAGTATTCCACTAGATTGTATTATTGGACGATTTACAGTAAAGGTATTTATCAAGAAATAAAAATATGGAGAAGCTTTTTATTTATTTCTCGTTTACCAGTGACGTACTTAATTTAAGTTTATTATGTCAAAAGTTAATTTAAAGATCTATATTTTTCCACTTTTAAAAAAATGCATAGGTTTAAAACAATTGAGATAGAAAGTAGAAACATTGCTCTGCCCCAATAAGTGCCCTTGCGAGAAATATGAATTTTAATTTATTTCGTGGTATATGTTCATGGAGGCCAATTTGTGCCTTCGTAACATTATTCATATATAGTGTATAAAAAATATATAGACTATGAGTCTAAAAACTCGAATAGAAAACATGGCAAATACAAATTTAAGAAAAGATTTCCAGATTTTCAAGAACATCACATCTTCGGAATTTCTAGTTTGCACTCTTGGGTCATATGTCTGGAACATATATTACATTTATCATTACAAAATAAGTTTCAAAAATTATCTGAAGGAAGTGCATAAGAAAAATAAATAAAGGGATATAATAAAAGACAGGTTAAACAAAGGTATAATAAGGATATCTAGTAAAAATCTAACTAAAATGATTACAAAAAAAATAAGTACACATATGTTTTTGGTTTTAATTAGATTAGAAGTTATCTTGTTAATATAAACTAAACAAACGAAAGCGTTTACATACTTATACCGCTTAAAAGATTCATTTTTAAAAATTTCTATGGTAGTCCAAATTGTTTTTTTTTCTTACTTTATGGAGAAACTAGGACTAAGTATATATCGCTCGCAGATTTTTCCAAAATTTTGAGACTTCTTCAGCTATTACCGAAGTAGATGAAAACTTAATAAAAATATTGCCTATTATACCTCAGGTATATTCGCCTTTGGCGAAAAAATCAATCCAGACAAATTTGACCAATATATTAACAAAACTTCAAATATCTGTATAGATTTGAACAAATAGTATTACATGCCAGCTCCAGTACATAAGATATTGCTGAATCGAGCTGAAATTGTCAAACATTTTAAGTTTCTTATTGCCCATCTTTCTGAAGGAGATACTGAGGCGATAAACAAACATTTTCGAGAGTATAGAGAAACAAATTCTCGGAATTCCACAACGAGCATATTTTAAACAATCTCCTTCTACATTCAGATCCGTTTGTTTCTCATCTGAGATTTCGCAGCAAGGCACATAGCAAGTGGTAATCATTTTTCAGAAGAGCTTTTTCATTGCTGTGCAATGGCGTATTTATAAAAAACCCTATTTTTTTTAATGCACTTACAATCTTGTGTTCTTTCTCGAACAAGCCATTCGCATTTGAGGCTAATTAGGGAATCCCTTTGGGTATTCTTGTAGTTTATATGCATTTTTTAATGGAGCAAAGTATTGTCAGTAAAAGGCTTTATGGCACAGTCTTTTAAAGAAGGAAAAAATATTAGGAAAACGGCAATATAGAAAATAAAAATACGCAACAGATACGAGTGAATGTATGGTGTACATGAAATGGAATGGTAATACCACAGAATGACCACAATGACCACAATGATCAGATTTATTATCATGAATATACACTAGATTTCGTGCTTTTATAACACCATGCTTCTTTATACCAATTATTATTTGAAGGTGTTGGCTCCCGTACTAATAGTGAAATTTTACATCATATAAGTAATTATGGTTTAACAAAATCCGTTTATTTATTATATTATTTAATTCTTTGCTCTACATTCAGTTTTTAGATTTTGATATTCTACATACTGTACTATTGACATATTTCAAATTTAAATATTTTATTATCATTTAAAAATGTCATTAGGCAACAAAATCCGGTAACAATTATAAAAGTTATTGGACATTAAAGTGAATGCTCGTATTTTCATATACCTCGATCCACTGTGTGGCGTCACGAACAAGCTTCATAAGAACAAGACGGGATCGGGGTAGCTGTGAAATATATGAGGTTAAAGGAGTTAGCTGATTCTGATTAGCCATGGTAGGAGGATGAAACACAGCAATTAAAATTTTAGATAACACCATCAGAATAATTTTGAACTCTCAGAGAGTTCCAAACTAATTGGTACCCGTTTTGGGTGCCTCAAAAAATTGAATATACTTCAATTGCAGCACCTCAACAATTAGAAGAAACATATAACAATGACTTTAGACCATCAGTTGGGAAATAAACTAATCCAATTCAAGTTTTTTACCATGAGTTTCAAAGAAATGACGACGACAATTAAAAAGTCATTCGTTACGACAGGTGAAAATATAAACTCATCTTAGAAAAACAAAACATTAAAAGATATTTTCCTAATATTGAAATTGCCTTATGAATGTACCTGTCACTTATAGCCACCAACAGCAGTGCAGAAAGATCATTTTCAAAACCGAAGTTAATCGAAAAACGGTCCTCTATATTGAAGACGCTTTAGCTTTACTCAGCATTGAAAGTGACATTTTAGACATCAAAGTTATGAAGATGAGTAGCTTCATTAGTGCGAAGTGTAGGCGTAAGCGAATTAGCTACTAAGCCATTAAGGTTATATGAGACTATGGTTTTAGTCAGTTTTAGTTTAAAAAAGATCTGTATTTGAAACCATTAAGGTATATTCAGTTCTTATAATTTTCATCATCTTATGAATTCATCAAATTGTAAATACTGTATAGATACGTCGTACGTAAATTACCTATAATTGGATAATGCACTTTAAGCGTTTATTTTCTAGTTTTTAATTGGATAATTATCCAGCAATTTCTGAAAATGCGGTTTGTGTAGGTTATTTTAAAAAATAAACTTTATGCGGTAGGGCCTGCGTCACGTGTTTTGCCTACGGTCCACAAATCGTAAATATGTTCTATCTAAAATCTCAAAATATTACTTTTCGACACATATATTGGAGGTGCCAGGAAATTAACTGTTTTTTTTTTGGAATTTGCTTCCAAATTCAAATGGAACTCATATGCTGGGAGATGTGCAGAAGGGTGGTGTTACGTGGAAATGAACTTAAGGTCCTGATTTAGACTGTGTCAAAAAGAGCTGCATTGTCGGGCTATTTTTGCATGCGATCAGCCCAGGTTATCCTTCGCACTGTTGGCTTGGGGGCATGCTACAGATTTCAATCGTAATTTTGCATTGCACATAAGCTGTTGGAGTTATGTATTGTTACAGATCTGAGTGCATAGACATTTTGGCAGGCTTAATATACTGATGCATCTCCATATATTGTCGATTATCTGCTAAGTATTAGCGCAAATATAATTACACTATGAAACACATCGAAACATTCATTATCACAACGTTAGGCATTTATCTAATATCTACACCAACTTCCACTGAATACATAAAATAATAACGGATGCTTCATATACTTTGGTCCTAAATGCTACAATGTATTGCCCTCACTGTAAAAATGTTACCACTCAATAGTTTTAAAAAGAGATTACAACAATATTTTTAAATAGATGTTTTTATTCACCACAGGAATATTTTAGAAATAATTTTTTAGATATGTAAAATCTGTTAATGTCATTTTTGGTAAATTGTAATATCGTGAAATTTTCTTGTTGACCTGTGTACACATTTGCAAGTAATGAACCAATAAATTTTGTTTATGTTTATATCTAGTTAACCAACAATCTAATATATATTTTTTCTTCAACCACTGACATTTTAGAGCGCTTTGAGAAAACCCATATGTTTTACGTCTTCCTCTCTATCTGTTAATGCATTTTGTGTGGTGGATATCAAAATATATGCAAGCAAAATTTCGAAATAGTCATGAAAAGTGATAAGGAAATAAAAAATACTTTTTAAAACGGTTACTAAAAAGGTTATTGCTTAAAAAACTATATTTTCAGTTAACTATTCTATAGATAATGTGGCTCTTTCCGTTATTAAATTAACTTTGCAAGTGGAAAAGACCATTTCGAAATTAAACATATTCTGGTAGAATAATAGTGGCCATGCCAAATAAGGAGAAAATAGCAATATCGATGTTACCTCTCGCACATCGGAGTGAAATTGAGTGTACTCGGCATTTTGCGATTTCATCCAGCATATTGTAACGTATTCAGATACGCTCGCATGACTGCGCATTCCGTCTGGCAAAATACCATATATGCCGCGGACCATCGTATTCCATGAGAAAATATTTCGATACGAGTACTGAGAAAATATGCGATTTCGAATTATTTTAAGCCGAATGTCAATTTTAATATCCGAATCGGCACTTTTAACTCAAATGTGCATGAAAAATGGGAGAAAAATGTGGGGATTATAAAGACAATTCAATTCAAATTTGCATAAGTTTAATATCTACATCAATATTTCCCATTCAAAGGACAAGACGCATATTCATGTAAAATTGGTAATTTAAATTTTAACGAGAGAGGTCAGCTCATCTATTAAATTCTCCGTAGCTTACGATAAGTTTTAATCAAGCTGCAATCATTTTTTTTAAATAATAACTGTTGTATGCACCGCATGAATGAACTTATATGTATGGATCTTTGTATGTACTATTAAATAAATAAAGCGCCAGTACTTGACTGAAAAATTGTTATTTTCAGGCCTGCGTTTGATCCAGAAAAATAAAGAAGTAAATGTAATTTTACGCCGCATGTTCCAATCCAAAACTGCTGCAGAAAAAGCATGCTGATTGTTTAATATACATTTTTTATAACAATACAGTTATTCAACACCTTGAGTTTGAGGTTGTTCCTGATAAAAAAAAGTCTTTGATCCAGTGCAGAGGTGATAGTCTAGTCGTACT
>MU181933.1:498116-512007 GCA_016904865.1 Pissodes strobi | reverse complement strand
TTAGCTATTTGTCTATTCCATTTATTATCTTTGGTATTAGTGCTCCAAGAAAGAAAGTAAACAGTAAGCATATTTGATTTGAAAATATTTGAACTCCATAATTAAACCATCCTGATTTATCGTTATTTTGAGTTCACTTTTCCAAATTCCAGCTTGTCCCATCTGCAAGTTGGTACCTAGCGCCTTTGTATGAATAACGCCCCCCCCTGCTCCTCCTCATTACTCAACGGCATTTGACCTAGGGCCCAATTTTCACGCTTCGACGACAGCTCGTTCTGTCCTACGCAGCAGTGGTTGCATTTTTTTTTAAATTTAACTTAAAATATATTTTTTTCAAGTTTATTTACTTTCCGTTTCTTCTAATATGAGGAAGGTAATTCATAATTCGTGGCGGCACGTCGTATAAAGCAACTGAGGCTGTAAAAATTACAATATAACCTGAAATTTTCAACGTTTTTTGACAACTTCCAATCATAAAAGTATAAAAATAAAATCTAAGTCTAAAATATTATTTTTTAAATGCTCAAATCGTTGCCCGACCGTATAACATAGCTGTAGTAAGCTCAAAAAAAATTGCTTCATACGCGTCATGCATTGCCGGTATAGTGCCACGCCCCTCACCCGTTCAGTTACACAAGACGGGGCTTTAAATCAGCGAATTTTAGTGGTCGTATGAGCCGCACAAATTTGTACTTGTATGGGTACTATTTTTAGCAGCAGCTTGCATGTTGCCTTCGTTTTTGAACAAGGACTTTTTATTTAAATTTTTCTTTTTAAAAAGATAAAAAATAAGCCAGAAATATAAATAAATGATTTCATTGTTTTATGGTGTATTATAAAATTTAAGACCCAACAACCAAAATACAGAATGGGTAGATACTACAATTCTTTGTTTCATAGTATTAGGGGTAGGTGCCTATTTGAAACTTGGCAACGTTTTATTGTCAACTTTCTCATCTCATCTCTTTTGTTTTTTCTTCTTGAAGGGTCAAGTGTCGTGTCAGGTCGTCAGATGCTTATTCCTAATTAAAATAATTAAAATTAGATCACGTCGATCACGGCCGTTAGAACTAAATTGGCGCCTGCCTATCAGTGGGTGGGTGGGTTTTTGTTAGTGATTTTAGACTTTCGAGGCGGAATTTCCGGTTTAAATACTAGTAATTAAAACCTATATTTTGCATTGTTGTGTTGTTAATAAGGAGGTAAGGTAAGGCAAGGGCCGCAACAACAGGTAAGCTGATTTGTGTTTTATTTTAATAATGCAGTTTTGCCATATCCGAGGCCATATCTGTTATCAAGGTTTTGTTTGTTAAAATTGTATTTTGTTCTCGGTAGTGACTTTTGCGGTTTTGTTTTCTTGTGCCCACCTCTAGGTATTTAAAAATTGTAAGCTAGGTTAAAATTCCGGTAAAATGAATCCCTCTCACGATATTGTTTTATCTTTGCTTGAAACCACTTTCTCGTGACGATCTGAAGTGGAAAAACGACAAATTTTGGATAGTCGACCAGCGCCAAAAATTACGGCAATTTTTTGCGAAAAAAAAGTGGATTGTCAGGATACTTCGCGAGCGTTTCAAACTTCCTGGTACGATAATTATAAATGGTTTTGGGGAACTTTATATAGTTTTATTGCTGTATTTTATTGGGTAAAGCAAAAAATGCATGGTGATCAAATGATGGTTTCAAGGACTTAAAAAAAATTTTCAGAGGAGTATGTAAACTATTTTGCTTAATAATAACAATTTCATCCAGTAGTGTTTCGGTGAAACGAAGTTTTTGCCTAAAAAAGGGTTAAAACCTATTTACGTAGTTTAATAAAAAATTGAGCAAAGATTTGGATTGAAAAGAAACCGCTTAATGAATTAATGAACACGCAACCGTTTTACGAAAATATAATTGACAAATTTTCAAGCCTGAAGGATAGAAGAATCGATCTTAGTAATATGTGTTTGATATATTTTTTAAGTAATAAGTAATTTTAGTTTCCTAAATATAGGACGTAAATATTACTTTATTTTGTGACTAAAAATATATAATATGAAGAAAAAAACGTTGAGAGCAATATTTTATATTTCGGTAAAATATAAGATATATAATTTAGAAGTATCCGCCCTTTATTTTTTTTGCTTACATTTTTATACCTAGTTTAGCAATATCGCGAATGCGCCAACAAAATATGTTTGCCTTAGATGTGTTTTTTAACCACTTTTGGGTAAAAGTTTGGACGTGGCACCTCAAAAATTTTCCGCCTGTTGCGCATTTGCCTCTGGCGGCGCCGCGCCGTTGCCCCCCTGACGGTAAAGCCACGAGCTGCCACTGTAATTAAATAAAATTGGAAGAAAATAAAGAGCGTGGTAAACATAACGAAGTATGAGAAATTATTATAAAAACATCATTAGAAGAAAAAAAAACGTTGATCATGTGAAAATATCACACGAATTTTACAGAAAAAATGGGAAATGAGAGACTTACAAATTTACACCATTTCTAAACTTAATTGATTTACAGTCTATTGGATTTATCCTAGGCTTAATAGATGCCTCACCTAATAAATTTTCATTTCCGCTTGTCGATGTCAAAATATCGACAGAATCCAGGGAATATAATTCTTATTCAGAAAAAATCCATTAGCATGATTATTTACACGGTTCTAATTGCAACCGCCTGTCGGATTGTCCTACAGGATTGTACTCTAGTTCAAGCCCGATATTCACAGGCAAATTACAGAATAGTTTATACACGTATTATTGACAAGCTCGTGGTCAAACTATATTGATATATCCCATTTATTTGTTAGCTGATTTTATATTCTTATTTTATAACAATTTTCAGTCATCTATTTCAGTTTTGACTTATTTTGTTAATAGTAGTAGTTTAAATTAAATGAACTATCTCAGAATTTGATTTTTAATATCTTTGTATAACTTGTATCTCAAAAACTATTTTTACCATATCCTTGAAATTTGGAAATTTCATCGACGTGGCAAACTTCTGTAGAGACAAAAGTACTGGCGAATTATTCGAAAATTTATATCTGAGATATTTTGGAACTTTTAACTAGCGTCTGTAAAAGCTCCTTTGTTGAAGAGTTCATTGAAGTAGATTTCCAACACTCTGGAAATAGGAGGCGCTAAAACAATATAATACTTATTCTCAAAATCGTTTGTAGGTTCAAAGCCGCTAGGGAGGGGGAACAGCTTCTAAGAACTATGTTTTCAAAGATTAGATGTTTGTATTATGAATTCAGGTATTTTTAGAACGAATCGAATAAGTAATGCTATTTCTAAACACCCTTTTACTCTAAAGATCTCGTTGAAGTGGGTTCAAAAAGATACAGGAAGCCATCAAAAACCAGAATGTTAGCAAGGATACCTAATTTTAACCATAAATAATAAAAATATTTTTAGAAAAATCCAATAAGATATTGTTAATCGGCATCTTTAAAGTCCACTCAAGAGCTACATCTCATTGAGTTGGGTACATGTGTATAGATAGAAGCCCGCAATAATTTTTCCATCTAATCCGATGAGATTTTTAATCAGCATGCATAAAAATCCCCATTTTTAAGATTTTGTTTTGGTAAGTACAAATGTGTTGAAGATACATGTCCCCAAAAACCAATATTTTTATGAAAATATAATTGTGACAGTATACAACAGTTTTTAATGACCTATATAACTAATAACTACTTAAATATCAGTTATACGCAACGAGGGAGATCGCGGATTGCTTTACCTTTTTTGAATTGATTATTTAAATGCAGTGGCTGAATTGTGGAAGTTCAACCGAATAGCCCCCTGATGTGACACCTCTCGATTTATCGTTGTCGGATTATCTAGAGCAGGTAGTATATAAGACAAAACCTATGGAGACCTCTTAGAGACATTTGGAACACAAGGCACCTAGTCATAACACAACATCAGAGAACAAGTTAAATGTCAAAAGATCCCTATTGAAAATAAGTGGAATACATGTTTTTCTTTCTAGTGCTTATGGAAATATATTTTTAACTCAGGATGATTTAGTGGGTTCATTTACTTTTTTTTTGTTACGTTACAGTTTCCGTGCTAAGAAAGGCGTATTTCGCAGAAAGCGACCGCGAAGCCGGTCCTAGATTCGGGTGCTCTTTATATAATGGGCTATGCCAGACAATAATTTACAAAAGCGGGCCACACTGATAACGTTTTTATCGCGTCTTGGGATTTAGCGACTGCAATATACATTAATTGCTCCTGTAAGGTATAATAGGAATGCACATGCATTTTACTAAACAATGGTAGTCTGCTATTTATCTGCTTCCACGTAAATTACCGTTTCGGACTTGATTTTATTAGTAGAGATAGATCATGTTTTTACCACTATTATGATATCTATAAACACACATGGAGCAGAACTCTTAGAAGTTTATCGTAAAATTTTCTTTTTATGAATTTTAGTTGATGCAGTATGCCCTTAGTAGTATATTAATGAGAAACTTTTCCATCCACTGTACTGACATATTTTCTTCTTATCGCCCATAAACTGAGAAGATTTGTATATCGTCTAGATTATCAGAATATTAAAACAAATTAAACTAAGTTTCTAAGTTTTAATCTATTTCCTATATCCTTAAGATTGCCTAATTTCTGTTTGGAAATGGTTCCAGGTAAACTTAATCCTTGAGGTTCTGACTAAACGCAGTTAGTCACCATTTATCAAAATAGGCCGTATTTAGTTTAAGGTAATACTATATCGGTACTAAGGAAAGTCAATATTAAATAATCTCCAGAGATAATAAATAACTTAAAGCCATCCAACGACAATTTCAATAATTCAATTACGGTAAACTAAAACAGTAATAGGCATGATATACGATAAGAGATGACCTACAGTCAGGTAAATGTATATTAGATGAATCTAATTACGGTAAAACCAGTAATAGGTACAGCCAACTAGAGTAATGATAAATCAATAAGTTATCATAACATTTGACGATTAAAAACTCTACTTGAGATAATATCAGATGTGATAATGAGTAAAATAAATACCTCTAAAGAAAATATGATAAGAAAGAGGCATAGATATGATACACGATAACCTAAGCTATTTATTGGGAAGCTCAATAAGCGCAGCGGTACACTTATTAAACAAAATCGGGAAATATCGAGGTAGAGGTAAGAAAGGAGACGACCTACAGTCAGTTAACGTTAAGTTCAGATGTAAAATTTAAAAAAACAGTTTGAGCCTATATATTTATCGTAGATTATGCAGAGGCGGAATCCACCGGCGTTTCCAACAAAGCTAATTTTCCACCATGTGGTCATATCACCTCGACAAAATGACGCTCTCTGGTGAGATGAACCGGGAGCTCTCTAGGCTCTAGGTCAACATATACAAGCCACAGAAGAACATTCAGTCTCACGAAAGGTCACAAGAGGTCATGGAAGTTCCCTAAGCAAATTATAAATAATTTTAACTATTCAATAAAGAGACACTAGGTAACAAACCTTTTTTTATCGGAAGGTTACCCTTCTACTGTCAATAAAACTTCTTTATCGGAAAATACGGCCGATAACTTCAGAAAGCACACCTGGCAGTATGTTTGCCAATTAAACCCGCGACAGAATCAGGCGGTAATTAGACCTGATACTCAAAAGTAACAAAGATAATTTCAGATATTTTTGCCTGGTCGTTTTTACTTCCTACACGCTGGAGGCATGCAGGAGAGAAGACTCATCAATTCCCCCAAAAAAAGCATATATATACCACATCTGTCAATAGGGCGCTCCAAGCGGATTAACTTTTCGAGCGACTCAGAACAGCGGAAGTTAGGTAGCAAGAAGTAAGGTAGCGAGAGTATCGACAACACAAATCGACCAGAAAAAGGGAAAATTCGAACTACCGGATTTTCTAACATTTGCAACGCTACAGTGCGTCGTGATCGTTGGGAAATTTAACTTTTTAAATAATTCAAGACGTGAGATGGTACGTTTATTTATGTTAGCTGATAATATTTACGTTAAAAGGCTGGTCAGTAATTACGTAAGGAATGCCGGTGCTACGCGATATCCCAAAATATGTGAAAAGCAATTGCAGCAGTACGGACTGGTATGAGTAGGAACACGAGGCTTCAAAGACAACCCTATCGGAAAGAATTAGAAGAAAACATACAAGCAAAGTAAGGTATTCGGTGGTATTGACTAAAGAAGAACAACGTTTAATTAAAAAACTTTTGGTATCGTTAGTGACTAAGATTGTTGTGATATTGTTTTCGTTATTTATGGCTGGGTAAATGAACAAGGGTGTAACGTAAAAACATAGAAATATAACAGACAAGGATATGTCTTTGTGAAAGGTTTCACAATTAGAAACAATTTACGCATCAGTCTAGCCACAAATGTAAACCAAATCGTGCATCGGTGGGCCAAAGTACAATTGCTGAGTTTTTTCACAAGAGCCAAAGGTTCTCGTTCCAAGAGGCAAGTAAAGAATAGATAGAATCAAGGAACATTCTAGGACTTCTGTAAACATTCTCATATGCGGGGTGGCAGACAGTAAGTCAACAAATGCTTGAATTTGTTTAACAATTGGACACAAGCTGGGCCAACTGGAATAGAGTTTGGTCATATGTAAAAGTGGTGGGTTCGACATGAACTTGTTTGAACAGTGGTTTTTTGATATCCTGCTCCCATATGTAAAAGAACATTGTCAAAAAGATGAACAAGCAATTCTAATTGGTGATAACCTTCTTTCCAATCTCTCCTCACTTATTATACAGAGCGCCCCGGAAAATAATATTAACATGACTTCACTACCCCTAAATTCGACCGATCTTTTGCAACCACTAGGATGCCAATTTCTCTGTCTGAATGAAAATATGTTTATTTATTTATTTATTTAATAACAGATATAACCACAATAGAATATATAGCTAGCGAAAGCATTTACTATATATCTAAACTTTTAAGGGTCTGAACCATAAAGCCTATCCGTTACCAGTACTTTGAATTCCCTGTTTTATCATTTGCATTGCAGTGTATTATATAATTCACATATTTTATACACAGCTCCCGAAAATTTTAGAATCCTACCTTGCACACTCTCAATCAACGAGAACCAAACTTTATATCGAGGCGACCATATCACAGTGCAGTACTCCAATTTAGGCAAAACCAGCGATCTAAACAATTTCAGACACACATTAATATCAAAGTGTTTGCTTGACCTGATGACAAGGCTTATAACCTTAAATGCATCATTTACCATCGCTGATATATGTTCATTAAAACTCAATGTCTGGTCAAATGTCATAATGTTGCGATACCTTGCCCAGTTCAACCTCAATGGTACTATACTTCTAATTAATTAAGTCAACATTCAAACAATAAAAAAAAGTCATACAAGCACACTTTCCTCCACCCATTTTAAAGCCGTTTGCATCACACCAATCACTAACACAATTCAGGTCTTCTTGTACCTTATTACAATCATCAACTGTCATAATTTTTAGAAACCGTTTAAAATCATCTGCAAACATGAAGATAGTTGAGTTCTTTACATTATTGGCACTATCATACAATGAAAGACAGAAGGGACAATTTAAAAATAGAAGTTCCTAGCTCCTTTGAATAAACTGTGAGGCCCTCTAAAATAGCTGATGCAAACTTAATATCAGATTTTAAAACAATCGGAATTTGTTCATATAGCCACGACACGATTTTATTGATGCTTCGTGATTTCCACTATCCTCAGCAAGGCTGCTCGATGAAAGTTTTGGGATCTCAAGGAGTTCAAACAGATGGTATCTGCGAAGAGAGGGAAAAGTCCAGAAGTCTGTTGATGACCTTCCTGCATATTCTATTTCTTCGGGCGAGAATAATCTCCCATTATCCATTGTCAGGAGAGCAACAAGCACTAATCAGTGAATATTAATTTGTAACCAAGCCCTTCTAAAGTAAAACCATCTGCTGCTTCACAATCGGAGGCAGACGAGAGTAGCTACAACTTTGTGCAATAAGTAGATGCCCCTATTATAGCTACAGAGGCTCAGATTGTATTTGCCCTGTCATTTCTAAGAGTTGGAATTGCGGCATTTGTAACAAAGCATCAAAAGAAAAATAATATACTTATGAATCTTTTAGTATCTGTATTATTTTGTGTATTAAGTTTTAAAAGTTAAACTTCTCACAATTTTGTATAATGCGTTTATTTTCTTTGTTACTTTTTTGTATGTTTTTTTTACACAATAAAGGGTTTATTTTAGAAATATGTTATGTATTTTCATTATACTATGGTAGTTGTGTAGAAAATATAATCTCTAGGCGTCGATGTAACTCTCACGATTGATAAAAGGGGCCAAGTGTTTAAAATAAATATGATGACGAGGCAACATCGACACCAATTTGAAAATGAAAAATATATAGGTATATGAAAAGATTTTCAGTAGAGAATCTAGCCGATATCCAAAAGTTAATATGTTAAGTTGACACCTATATAATATTATCTATCGGTCTATAAAAAGAATCACTGTATGATTTATGCGAAAAGCCTCTCGAAGTAGGCCCGGTTGACGAACGTATTGGGTAAGGCTCTTTTATAAAAATTTTCATGGTTTTTATCTTAATTCTGAAGACAAATTTACCAGCAATTTAGTTGTAACTAAATGACGCAAGAAAGTCCAAAACATGATGTTGAGCAGCTAGCCTTAAATTGTTCGATTAAAACTAGTAACGTAGGCATTTTTTTATATATGTTTTAATTATTCGATTGCAAGTTAATTTTGACCTCCATTGGCCAAATATATGCCGTATTTATTCCGCAGTATCAAAGCAAACATGTAAATTGAAATTCGCCTATCAATGTTTAACTTCCTGTTTCGATGCAAACGAATTCGATGTTTATTTCCAGAACTTTTTGTTTTGCTATGTTTCGTTTTTAATTATTACTTTCGAGGCGTCAAGCACAACGGTCTATATTTATGTCGATATTTACTTTTGATTTAATTATTTTTTAATGACATGTTGGTTCTTAATGTTCAAAGGTCTGCCAGATAAATGCAATAATGAAAAGGTTATCTTATAAAGTTATGAGACAGTGCTTAAATTTTAGCTCAATTTTTTAATCCACTTTCTAAATTCTATTCATACCGCAGACAGTGATGAGCTTCGAATTATATCTGATCAATCAAGTGTAAGCAAGAAAGTCATTATCTTATTACTTACTTACTTAGAAGCCAAAACACATTATGAAAAAAGGATTTTAGATTTTAATTTTCAAAAACAAACGTCTCTCTTAAATCCATCGATATCAAAAAATACTCCTACATTGTTCTTCGGGTATGTGTTGTTAAAAATCTATATTTGGTCCTAGTTATAGACTCTTGAAGCCAATAGAGTTTAGCATAAGTGATAATTATTTGACTATAACTTGGTGTAACATCTTGATATCAGCATTCGGCAAATGTACCTACTACTTATAAAATTCGATATACCAATAATTGGTTTAAAAAATGTTCTACTTCAAGGTGTCATAAAAGTTATATCATTAAGTTCGTATACCAAGCAGTTTATTTAGACATTTTCTTCTCTCATAATTATTTTCGTTTATTTTATTTATTTTAATGATTAATTTGTATGATTAATATAATGTTCATTTTCATTGTTGTGAGGATATAACATTTAAGGCGTTGCAGGAACAACATCAAACGCGAGCATCCTGCAGATTTAAAATGTTGATCTCGAATTTTGTATTATTGAGCCACAAATATTGCTACATACCGCAAATCAATACCTCTGATTTACTTTAGCTTATAAATTATCTAAGCAATATTTTAGAGTACCGGAAGACCACTTTCCTGTCTACAGTCCGTAAGACGCAAATCGGGTAAATAAAACTGTTTTATCAGTTACGGTGCTTCGACAAAAACAGCCATTAATTTGGTAGTCTCATATACCATGAATAATATGGGCTACATGGAAAACAAATAATTTTAGTTTAATTTAGCGAAGTGATAGAGCTCTAAATCTAGCTCGATAGAAATAGCACCTTCAAATCTTTGAAGCGGCAGAGTAAATGCAATTAGTCAAATTAAATGTTAGTATTGATCGTAAAATCTAATCTATTTGTCTGTAGGTGGATCTTAGCGTTTAATCATAAGCATGAATTGATGATTGTATTAGCGATACTATTACCGAAAATATTGTTTTGTTGTTGGCACGCATGACAATCTGATTTACCTCTATTCTATAAATGAAGAAAATATCAAAATAGATCGGTGAATAAGAAAATGATTCCCTTAAGAACATTGCAGCAATGTTACTTATATCGATATTCAAATAAACTTAAGTATGGTGAGTGTCAACAGTTATACCTAGTCAAATCAACTTAATTTCAAAAGCTATAACCAAACAAGAGAATGTGTGAATTAATAACTTTATGGAAGGAACTTCAAATTACGAGTATAATAGAGTTTCCAGTATTGTGCATGTCCAAGAAAGCAATGGAAGCATCGCTCTTATTGAATATCATTCATAAATTATTATTGTGTTTCTAACATATGGAGTTGTTCCAAACAAACATAATAGGGCTTTGTCTGAAGAAACATTTTGTTCAAATAATTTGTAAAACTGCAAATTTATCCAAAAAATGTTTATCAAATATCAACTTGTTGCAGGTAATTTTTTCCTTCGTTCCAGTTATTTTGCCTCGGGCTGTTCTTCGAAGTCTCTGCAATTTTACTTGATAAGAGGACATACAACAATATGAAGGATTATTTATTACACATGCAAATCAGATTTTTTTTCCACAATTAACTAGAGAAAAGTGTATCGAGATTGTTGATCGTTAAAATTTACCTAATTACATCGAAAGCATTACTGGCAAGCAGATTAGGATAAAAGCACCACCATGTTCTGCGATCGACGTGCATTAAGAGAAAGTAACTTCGGAGAGTCCCTGTTTCCAGAAGAACTTAATAAACAAGATACAATACATTGACGTGGCGAAGATGAAAACATTAATCTTAATCTACTTAATAGCTGATGAATTATTTTCGCTTGGAAACCATCTTAACAACGAAAAAAGAATATTTAATTACAGAATTTCTGAGGGATCCAATTCTGTAGAATAGTCTTTTGGTACGTTGAATGCCAAATTTGGAATTTTCCAAATACCCATTTGTACAAAAACAAAAAGAGTTGATATAATAGTTCCAGCAATGTGGGCTATACATAATTTTATTGTATTCACGATGGCAAACCGAGTATTATATAGCAAGGACGTCTTCAAGATTTTGAACCACAAAATATCACTTCGCAAGATTTGAGACATTAACTTTGTAAATATTTTTGTAATCTTTCTGTAATTCAAAATTAATCATCACAATTTGTATTAACACTACATTACCATGGTCATACTACACTTTTCCGAATAGAGCTACATATTAACATAATAATTATTGATAAAAAAGTTTCTCCAACTTGCCTGTTTCCTTAACTGTTGTTGAAATTTTAGTCCAAGCTACGCTTGTGCAGTTCTGCTACAATAATCTAGTTGATTGTTATACTATAAACATGATTTCAACTAATTCCACAGAAGAAATATTAAAATCTAAATCTTCCCTCATTTTAAAGCAAACTATCAAAACGGACTTGTACTCTCTGGCAATTCTGCTATGCTAATTTCAATGGAAAGAAGTGGTTTCAATATGGTATGCCGTATCTGCGCCATTGTCACGGCACCTCAATGTGCGTTGCTATATTTATTTATATAAACTTGCCATTGCCACTCGCTTATTTGGGACGGACATTAGAATCTGTATTTGATTTCGATTCCTTTATATAACTTTGTGTCAACCGAGCATGTTGGATATAGATAGCCTTAATCAAAAATAATGACTTTCAGGTAGAAAAAAGAATAAATGCATTTTTAATTATATTTCTCTGTCACGATAGTCGGCGTCTTCCATTAATAACGACTTCTGCCTTTCAGATAATTAATTTTCACGATTCGAGCGAAAATAAAAGCTCGAGCATTATTTATAATGCTGGAATATTAAACCAGTACTTCCGAGTGAATAATAAAACCATCTTCTAGGACGTCCATAGGACGTCTATTATCTTTTTTTGATTACTTTTACGGACGTCGTCGGTAGGGGTCTACCCAGTACGTGTAGCCCTTATCAAAAGGAAACTAGAAGCTGAACTAAAGCTGAACATAGTTAGAAATAAAAAAACATAATACATCGGCTATATATCTAGTAAACCCTTTTAGGGTAAGTCTGAAGTAAATAAGAGGTTCGAAGAGCCACTGGAGTTTCACGAGGTAAACAAAGCCATCAACATAATTTCACCAGTTAGCCAATCCAATCAAATAACTTAAGTTTCAAGAAAGATGTAACTCCCTATGGAAGCTATGGCAAGTACCGCAATGGATCCTACAGATGCGTAATTTTGTTAAAACGACAGTTACCGAATAGTCGCGAACGTGCTTGACACCGAACTTCCGATTGTGGACCCGAGCAGTGCTAGAACATACTTTAATTACCCAATGTGTCGAGTTAATCAAATCGTCACAGATCGGGGCTTGGCATATATACCTGCCGCTAAATTTAAAGTACAGATTTAGTGTGTTCGTTGCCAGATTTCACTTTTGCATAGTATATCAGCGTTATTAAAGTCTTTTCAACTATTCAAATACCATCGTGCTTGTCCTATTTGGTGCATCTTCCGGATTATCGTGTCTAACTTAATAATATAAATGGATATACTATCAAACGATATTTTGCATTTTCAATTTTCAAGAGATATCACAGGCGTCTATATTGAAATACTATACAAAAATATATAGGATTGTTCAAGAGAAATGCATAAAAATTCATATCTGTTGTTTGTGTTATGTTTTAATAAGAGGCTGAAACACGTGAAATAATTTGAATTGTTGTTCGACTTTCTCTAATATTTTCAATCCACTCATTGCAACCCCTTAATCTCTAGCTACCCCAATGTTTTTTTTCAAATGACGACCTAGGTTTTGTGCAAGCTCTATGACAAGGTCCTTTAAAAGTAAATCCGATATTGCCATTTCGTTACAGCAAAATCAGTCTACATAACTTCTAACTTTATTAATTAAAATTACCTATTTCAAGTTAATCCTTGCACTCACCTGTTTAGACTTAATGTAATAAATGCTGAAATTGACCTCTGTCTTCTACCTGATATGCACCCAGTCTGTGGTAAATACTATCAACCGCACTTCGAATATCTTCGGCTAGTAAAATACTAACCTTCATTCTTATTCTATCTTTTAGGTCTCAATGCTGTTTGGTCTACTTTTATACATGCTCCATCAGATATCCTCATAGAAAGAAATCCAATGACGTAGTGTCCGGAGACCTTGATGGCCATCCTACCTCGTCAACCTATCCACCGAATTCGGAAAATTTCGACAAAATGCCTCTGAACTTTTACACTAAAATGCGGTAATACGCCTTCCTGCTGTTTTTATGTCTCTCATGCATCCGCTGTAATTTTGATCAAATCAGAATTGATAATTATGTCTATTGACCATTCCATTAAAAAAATGTAGCTTTGTCGGAGAAGATAAGATTTTGAGAAAATATGTTACTTTCACCACATTTTGCCATAATTTATTCACATAACTGTAATCCTCTATCGTAGTCATCATCAAGAAGTTCCTGTACGACATGCACTTTATATGGGTGTTACTTTCTGCCTTTTTAATAATCGCTCTTCAAAAACTTTACTGACATCGTTTTTAAGTATTAGTTCTAAACTAAAACAGAGTTTTATCCACAATACCGAAACAGAATATTTGCACTCGACGCGCGTTTCGCTAACCATGTTAGCATCATCAGGAGATGATTAAAACTGTTTTAATCATCTCCTGATGATGC
>MU181933.1:460981-473121 GCA_016904865.1 Pissodes strobi | reverse complement strand
AATAATAATAATAATAATAATAATAATAATAATAATAATAATAATAATAATAATAATAATACTAATAATGACTACTGAGACCGAACTGTGCTTACTGACCTGACGGCGACTCACAATAGACCGTACATCATTCTCGTAGATAAGCGGGCCAAGGAAGCCACGCTAATCGACATCGCCACACCCAACAACAATTTGCAAGACAAGCACGCCGAAAAGATCGCCAAATAACCAGATTTACAAGAGAAAATACGGCAACAATGAGGAATAGAAAAAATAAGAACGGTGTCAATCATTGTGTCATCAACAGGACTCATTCCAAAGAACCTGTTAATAGACATCAAGGAACTCCGATTTAGCGAACATCTCTTTAAATTGATGCAGAAAGCAGTACTTCTCGCAACAGCCCGTACGCACGGTCCGAAAATTTGTAGGAAATCCGTAGATGCCACCAAGAACCCGATAACATGGAAAGGGTTCCCTCAGAGCTTAATCTTTTTGATATCCGTGATATCTGGGATAAGTGCATGTTCCCCTTAGAGGGAGTGTGGGTTTTGTACGGCTAAATCATAATAATAATTAAACATTATCTAAGACTTGACGTAGAGTACAAGTGAAGAAAGTGTGGGGTGGTGGGTGAATCTATAGAGCATATCATCGCAGGCTGTAGATCACTCGCAGATAGCGCATACCTAGGACGTCACAATCAAGTGGTCAAAATCATCCATCAACAGTTGGCTTTCAGGAACGGAGTCCTTCAAATATGCCCACCGTATTACAAATACCAGCCTCAATCAGTCTTGGAAACGGATAAAGCGGTACCGAAGCAAATAATCCAGTGCCGAATAGCAACATTGAGAAAAGATCTATCACAATTGAAAGAGATACAAAGCCCTACGCTCAGTAAGACAATGAAAGAAAAGAAAAGAGAACTATATGCGAAGTACCACATCACCAAGGAGACTCAACTCACGGCAACGCAAGAAAAACTAAAACAACAAATAGCAGCGAAAGCCTACAGAATAAAACGATACACCGAGAGAAGCAACCTGTACTACCAGAAAAACAGTACACGGAAAACCCACACAGACTCTACAACGAGATATTGGGGAAGAAAAACGTAATCAGAGGGACGCCCAATGAGACATAAATACAACAGTACTGGAGTAGTATATGGGAAAGAGACATCAGACACAACGTACTGCGACGAATACGAAAAAACCTCCAAAATAAAACACATGGAATTACCAGACATCAGACTAGCCGAAATCAAGATAGCAATTGATGGAACAGCAAACTTGAAAGTAACGGGGATAGACGGAATACCAAACTTTTGGTGGAAGAAACTAGAAGCAATACATGAAACCCTAGCAAATTCTTACAACGGCATGATAAAGAAAGAACAGGAGACGCCCGTTTGGCTTACAAAAGGCAAGACTTACCTGATTCCCAAATCCGAGGACGCTGAAAAAGCCAAATCATATCGCTCCATAACCTGCTTGAACAATGTGTACACAATCCTAACAAAGATAATATCAGAAAAACTCTATTCCCATCTAGTAGAAAATAACCTTCTCCCTGGCGGGCAAAAAGGCTGCGTCAAGATCTCTTACGGGTGCAAAGACCACCTCTTAACCAGCAACATGATCCAAAAAGACTCCAGGAACAATCGCAAAAATCAATAGCCTGGATTGATTATAAAAAAGCTTTTGACAATATACATCATAGCTGGATAGTGGAAACCATGAACATATACCGAACGTCCCCAACACTACTAGCCTTCATAACGAAAATCATGACCACTTGGAAAACTGACCTACAACTATCAAATGGATCATCAACCCTCATAATCAAAGAAATTAACATCAAAAACGGTATTTACCAAGGAGATTCTCTGTCACCCCTGCTGTTTTGTATGTCCCTGTTCCCCCGGAGTACCATCCTTAAGACAACAGGCATAGGATACACTCGCAGAAACGAGAAGCAAAAGATAAACCATCTCCTCTACGTTGATGATCTGAAACTGATAGCTAAAAGTGAAGACGAACTAACGCAACAACTAGAAAAAGTACATGAATTTGGCAGAGACATACAGATGCAATTTGGACTAGATAAATGCGCAAAGGCTACATTCATCAAAGGAGAGCTACAAACGAAGGAAAACATAGTACTAGGCATTAGAACAACACGAAGTGTACAAGTACCTGCGAATTGACGAGAACGATGGAATTCAGCACAAGAAGATGAAAGTGAGACTGGAAAAGGAATATTACAGAAGAACCAAAGAAATACTAAAGACCGAACTCAATGCCAAAAGTAAGATCTCTGTAATTACAACCCTAGCAGTCCGTAATACAATACAGTTTCGGCATCATCAAGGGGACGCTAGCAGAAATCAGAAAAATGGACACACAAACCCGGAAGCTACTCAACATCCACGGCGGACTCCATCCAAAAGCCACGAAAACAAGGAGGGAGAGGCATGCAAAACCTGGAAAACTGTCACGCCATCACGAAAAGAGGACTGATTGCTTACCTTAAGCTGGAAAAGAAAGACAAATACATCGGCATGGTGAACCGACAAAGAGACCGAAGCAGAAAGGAAGACAACAGCGAAGACAACAAAATGAAAAACGTCAATCCGATTCAACCTGAAACAAAAAGAGTTAAACAGATTAAAGAAGGATTGAAACAACAGAACTGAAGAGAACAGACAACAATATGGAGGGAAAAAGCCCCGCATGGTCAAATCGCAAAGGATTCGGAAAAGAAAACCATCAACACAATTGCATCATGGAAGTGGCTCATCCATGCAAACCTAAAAATAGAAACCGAAGCACTGGTAACTGCATGTCAGGAGCAAGCTATAGCCACTAACTATATGAAGGCAAGGATAATGAACCTAAAATGTAGACTGTGCCACGCCCATTCTGAAACCATCCACCATATAGTGTCAGGGTGCCCCTTCCTAGCGAAGAAAGCTTACCTGAACCGCAACAATACAGTCGAAGCCCACCTGCACTGGAACATCTGCAAGGAGTATCGAGTAAAAGTACATAAAAAATGGTACAAACACAACCCAGACCCCGTCATCGATACTCCCGAAACCACAATAATATGGGACACACAAGTGGAAACTGACAGAACCATATTAGCAAACAAGCCGGACACCATAGTGAAAGACAAGAAACAGAACACATGCATGCTAATAGAAGTAGCAAACCCTTCGGACTACAATATTACTCAGAAGGAAGCAGAGAAACGCCTGAAATACAAAGATCTACAAACTGAAATACAACGGCTATGGAATATGAAAACAATAGTGGTTCCTGTAGTAATCGGCGCCATAGGATTTATATCGCACAACACCTGTGAAACGATAGAGCAACTCCCCGGAACCCACAATCTGTTGTCACTTCACAAAGCGGTTGTACTGAGTACCGCTCATGTAGTAGGAAAGTACTATAGAAAACCAGCAGCAAGCACAAGACCAATAATATAAGCGATAATAAACAATGTGTAAAATAAAGACAAACAAATATCATAATAAAAACATGACAATATGAGGAGTCAAGGTTTCACCTTGAAAAAATCATTAACATACTAAAAAGACACTTGTCTGGCAAGAACGACCTAAATCTAGTTTGAAAACCATTTAGGGGCATTATTATTATCCGCCTGATTAAAAAAGCGATGAAAAAAGCTTAACCCTGTAATGATTTAAATGTCAGAAGCTCGCTTGCGTATGGTTCATGCATTAATTCCTGCCTGGTATTTAATGAGTAGAAACTATCATTTTGACTAAAATAATTTTGATTTTTATAAATATAAACACAAATTTCAAAAACATACAAGCTTGGCAGCCTTAAAATATTAATACTTGTAAAAATATTTCTGCAACTTTGAGTGCTCGGAATACCAACCATACTCCCAATAACACGTTTTTGTGTCTTGACTTTACCTCAGCACAATATAAACCTTAAGTTGTTCACTTGTTATGACATACTTCAAATTACGGAATTTATACGATAATGAACCAAGCTTTGAAACCATACTATCACATTGAATCCGCTAATTCAGGTTTTTGTCACCCTCTATACATCTCCCTTTACGGTGAGACTAATGTTCTCTTCTTTTCTCTGAACGCTATATAAATCTGTAATAGTGGTTTCCAATCAAGATCTGAAATGGTCTTATTACATTTATCAATTAAGACCTCCTTACTCTTATACGAAATTAATAAAGAAGCATCGTCCGCATATTTCCAGAAAAACGCTTGTGATACCGCTGTATCAACTTCATTTATATATACAAGGAACAGCACAGGGCCCAACAAGGACCCCGTGTCCTGCCCTCTACATTATGAGTGATAGCAACATATTGAGCTATGTCACTTAAATATGAGCAAATCCATACAAGTGAGGAATTTCTCAAACCAATATTAGACAACTCATGCTACAAAAGATTGTGATTCACACAGTCAAATGCCCTGCTAAGATGACAAAAGATCCCAACAGGGCACTCAGCAGAGTCCACATGCTTGAGCAGCGATTCACACAGAGACAGCATAGTAGAATTTGTGGATTATCCCCGACAAAATCGGTGTTGACATCCTGGTATCACGGCCATACCTCTCAAAAATTTCTAAAAGCCTCTCACGAAAGCAATACTCAAAAACTTTGGAGAACACCGGAGGCATGCAGACTGGCATGTAATTTTCAATATTCTGTGGATTGCCTTTTTTGAATACTCGAGCAACCTGTCCCAGTTTTAATCGATCAGGAAATTGATCAATGCAAAATGATAAGTTTACTAAATACTGTAATGGTTTAACCAGTAAACCAAGAACCTTTTTTGCGAAAAAAGTTGGAACTTCATCTGCACTGGGGATATTTTATTGTTTAATTTTTCACACCTTAATAAAAAAAAATCACTTTCAGAAAAGGAATATAGAAGAAAATGTCTGTTACGTATTTGGTTATTATTTAAAAACCATGCGCTTTCAGATAGCTTAACATGGTTTTGTATTACCAACGAAGAAAAATTATTTAGGCTTTACACCAGAATAGATAGCGAAATCACATCCAACAAATATCTGTAAGAAGTGGTTCCAAACTGCTTTCGGTGATAAATAAGCGTAGAAAGATCTATAAGACATTAATATTCCATAGTGAATGGAGAAGAACATACGAAAATAATCTTCATAGCTCTATTTACTTTTGATTGCTACACACTTATTACGATTAGCCATTTTCCTCTCTAACTCAAATATAAGATATGGCACCATACAATGTTTCGTATATTTTATCGGCTAACAAAGTAAAACGATATCTCTTCTGTATCGTATAGACAAAAATAGTGGAAACTCTCATATCTTGGGCATATCCAATGATAATTTCGGAATTCTCGTGTCATAAAACCTCCTATATTGCTCGTCGAGAAGGCATAAATAGGAAATTTATGAGAAGATTAAAGCTACTCTTTATGACGACGTGACGTATTTTTCATGCATGGATATGGCCAAGTTAAATATTTTAGAGCATTTATGTATTCGCAAATAAAAATTATTGTTGTCAGCAATTGGTGGCTAATATGACTTTATACAGTAATATCTAAATTAAACCATATGAGTTTATGGTGAAGAGGTGAAAAGATTATATCCTAGCCAAACAAAACATGCTTTAAACAAGCAGGCATACGTATTCTAGAAATGGTTTACTTTTTTGTTCGCTTGATTAAGCCCCAAATCGAACTCGAATTACCTGTTGGTCTACTGGCACTTTGAAATTTCCAGTAGGAACAACGGAAAGTAAGCCTTAATAAAATTTGAAATTGTTTCAAACCCTAGTCACGAAATAAAACAAACCTATTAATTGCGCTCGCCTTCCCTGTTGGTTTATTTAAAAGTTTTAAGAAATATTCCTTCCCGGAATAAAGGTAGACTTGTTGCTTCTGAAACTTTTAGTAAGAAACGCGACTTTACACTGCATGTTGGAAATATACCATCGCTTAAGCTCATATGCACTTTTCATCTTAACAAATACTTGCCATTAATTAGTTTATATATTAAACCACAATATAAGGTATCTAAGGGCGTACTGTAGTGTAATTCCTAACCTCGGAGGGTATTATGATATGTTCTTTAGCGCAATGGCATTTTATTATTTTACAAGTACAAGGATATTTAATATAAAAGAAAGTATCTGTTTCAGATTCGATCTTGGTCGATTTTCTAAACAAACAGAGATGTGCTCGTAGGCACTTGATTTACCATAGGGCTGCTCGTTCTAAAGTGATTTTGTAAATAAAACAAAAACGTTTAGCATTATATGAATATTTTAATGTTATTTTGCCTGAAAATAACTAGAAACTCATAAATAAACAAAATATAAACATTGAATGATTGTATGTAGTCTGTGCTACGATATGGACAATATCAGTCGATGCTACGTATTGACATTGCAGGAATATCACAAGAATAATACTTTAAAAGCTAAAGCATTGCACAAACAGTTGTAATTCTAAACTAGTATACGATTATGAATGCTACGTCGCAGATATACACTTAAATGTTCATTAAAGTTCCTGCGGAACAGCCCAGTGTGAGCTCGGTTAGCTGAGATAACTCTTATAGCAAATACAATAATATACAAGCAATAATAACAGGATAAACATTACCTTAATGTCCACCTATAAGCTACTATGTACACTAGATTCACCAATTGGCTAGCAACGTTCAGCAGTTTATCTGCCAGCACATGGAAAGTCACTTAAACACTTACTAAGTCTCTATTGTAGCCTCTATATACAATGAACTTCAATTTCTTGCAAATAAGAATGACTTGAATGTAGTAGTTTGAGATGGTATGTAGTTATTGCATAATAGCATAACATGGTTGCCTTTGTGAATGCGGTTTTTATACACGCAAAAATGATTACTAAAACACGCTATGCAGGTAGCATAGGTAAGCTGAATTCCGCGTAGACGAAATAGAATTGGTATGATCTTGAATATTGGCAGACAAGTGCCTGGCAATCCTTATATTAGAATAAGGCCAGAGTATAACAAGATTATACTCTGATAAAGATAGAGATATATTGGCAGACAAGTGCCGGGTACGCTAATAAAGCGTCTTACTGACTGAGAGAACATTGTAAACATGCGAGTTTACTACTTAGGGCTCGAGACAAGACTCGACTGAGATGAACCCCCATGGGCGATTGCCATGGGGACGCTAGTACAGCGATGGTAGAGCGTAATACTGACTTAGAGAATAAAGGCAGACAGGGTGCCGATAAATACCTTAACTTGTAGGCTTGAGATGACAATGACTATGGCTGGATACCACAATATCACTTGAGTAGAGATCTAGAGAGATTAGGGGGTCTTAAAATGTGAAAACTGTCGCAGCGGGAGCGCAATTCAGCGCGGCTGTTTGGTTGGGGTTCAAGATGCTACTTAATTCTAAAACGTGAAAAGGCGTCGTCTTCTCGTACTTTGGCGCATTAACTTACCGCCACTACTGTATATTACGCCAGTAAAGGGCAAATAAAGTAAATATAGAGATATTGTGTAAAAACTTACTATGACCGGTTGTCTAAATTAATATTATGAATTTTAACACACACCTGGTTGAATTCTGCTGGCTAGTTTTCGTGAAATTCGATTATTAAAGATCGGAATTTTAGGGACCCCTAGATTACAGCTAGGAATTTTTAGGTTGGATGAAGTGGCTTTCCTGTAGACTAGCGCTGTGATTGATCGGGTTCAGATGAGTAAGAGTTGTTACAACAGATGGCGTTAGTAGTATCGCTAAGGTTTTTAAGTTTTATTTGGAATGCAAACGCAGTGAGGTGGAATTTTAAATTGTACAAAATTAAATCGTTAGATTTAAAAGCGTGTTCAAATAGTTTTTGAGCAGTATCCATGTTTGACCAACTGAGCAAAAGCAGTTCAAGTATACCTCAAGTTGAAAATGAACGTATAATGAAATATATTTAATCATTTCCCACTAACCAACCACTGAATAAACCATTAATTCTTTCAGGACCGGACCTTGATCTGTAGGGCCAAAGTCAGATGTACTTCGATATTTTATTTAACTGGTGTCAAGGGAGATTAAGGAATGAGGCGCCACACACACTCATCCTATTTAAATAATGCTATGAAATAAATTTTGCAAATAAATATAACATACATAAAATTAGTGTTTTTGTTACTAAATAAGTATTTCAATTTGGCATTATCATTTGCCGATTTGCGAACGGAACCCTAGATTTCGAATGGCCGCACACCTTAAATGGATAATCAACCATTGAATTAATTAACTATTATTTTTAAAATCATTAAGTCGATTCGTGCCTGTTTTTCTCTTTTTCAGAAATATCATTACAGTTTACAATATCTTTAATGGACATCTACGTTACTAGATGGATTACGTATATTCTAGACCATATCCTTCATATGCAAGCAACCCCTCACCTCTACCTTCCTCACTTTTCCAACGACTCGAGACGAGAGACCAAACACAAATATAAATATGAAACAAACATCAGAATCAGTAAGAAGCGTCCTAAAAACAGTAAGACCAATAGCAAATTACCAAACGTCTGCACCGGAAACCTCACTACGTATCGCTTTACCTCTACCAGGCAAGAAAGACAAAATAGAGCGAAAGTAAAAATAAGAAAAAAAAACAGTAATAAACACTGGTTGGGTAGAGGTAAAGTGGCTGTAGGAGAGGAGGGTTGCTTGGAGATGCTGAACTTGTCTACTGTTTTTGCTAATTGTGGCCGTTGTTACTATAACTATATCTGTTTGGGGCAGATAAAAGTATGGGGAAGGAGTAAAGTGTGGCTTTACTCGAAGTTGCGGATATTTGTGCAGTGCTGATATTAAAGCAGTACTGTTTGTTTGATTTTTAGTGTTTTGGTTTGGTATTATTGTTATGTTTTTCACTATTTATCTATCTACTTGAGCTCTTTTGTCTGTTTTTTTTTTAATATTTGTGTATAATTTTATTTCGCGTTTGTGTTTTTACTATTATTTTGCACCTTTTTCTTTGTTTTTTTTTACTATCTCTCTATCTGTTTGGTCTTTATGTCGAGTAGGGGCAGAGACGATGACGGTAGAGGGATCCTTGCTTGGGGATTCAAGTTGTGACCCAGAACATAAAGAAATCATCCAATCACTTTTAACATTACCTGTTCTTTGAATGTGTACATTTCTATTTGATTATGCACAGTTATTACAAATTTCATCAACATTAAAATTTACTCAACATTTTAAATATCTTGAATGGCCCAGTACATCTTGCGAAGCAGAAACCTAATCCGACATTTGCATTTAAGCTTTGAGGTTCACCGATTACCTAATTCCATATTGACACAGATTGCGGAGCCTCGATAATATTATTAGCAAATATCCTTCGGCTGCAACATGTTCAGGGAATTAACGAACTCTCTATATTATTAGTTCTAAGCAGATTGACATCTTTCCTGGCGGCAAATTATTAAATAGCACTGCAAAATATTCAGAAAATGTTGAATCTTTGCAAAGTTTTCTTCACATCCTAATTTGTTAGCGTAGGATACTTGCAATATGTTTATATCTCTTTTCAGTTAAACAAAGTCTAGATATATCAATATTACATATACACAGTATATACACAGTACGCTACATTTTGTTGTCAATCATTCGAGATGAGGAATATCTTGTCATGATATGCGGAAGTTGGTTTTAATATCCAATGGCTGTAGTATATTATGTATTTATTTCAAACACGCCAATTCAACCACTAAAATTAACTGATATATTAATTTGATCGCTAATCGCACATTTAATCAACTCCTGCTTTTGAAAGTTTTAAGCACATTCTTCAGATATTAGAGCTTAATAGAGAAGGAAATAATAAGCACAAGTTTCCTACTCGAGAGAAGTGATAATACATATGAAAGACATTAAAATTTAACACTTTTATACTATACAACTTTTATACTATACAACTTAGCAGTTTCTTTGGTTAGATTTCATTTAATTAAATAATGCCATTAGAATTCAACACCTTTATTAATTATTGCATTTTTCACCATAGAAAATAATAAAGAGAGCTTCTCGTCACGACAACCACATTTTCCATCAATAACGGCGTTTCCCTTCCAGATAATTAATTTTCTGGTCTTCAATGTAAACATAAAAGCAAAAATAATTTACAAATGGCCGTTCGATCGTTCGATAATATTACGTAGGGGATTGATATGACATATAAGTTGGACGTTAAACACGCAATCATCCGATTTCGTTTCTTGTTATTTACTAACTTGATTACACAATGATATTTTAAATTTCTTATATCGCAAGAAACGTGAATTTACTGCGTATGTCGATTTCGAGTACCTCAATGAAATGTAGTTACATTGTTGTACCGGATGACAATAATCTAACTGAAAGAGTCTGTTCCCGCCATTATGAAAATTCTAAAATCCTACAATAGATAGTGCCAAATTAAGAGAGATTTTTATATATTGCATCTCGCTTGCAACACTAATTTTATAGGAATTTGTAATTTGCTTAGGTAGCTTATATTAATAAACAAGAAGACTATCGGAACGAGTATTATTGCGGCTGCTAAGCCGAAAAACTTGGTGTATATTCTAAATCAGTTGCTAAATATAATCTTTGAAGAGAATGGTATGCTCGAAATATATTTTCATTTGTTGGGTTTGGCGATGTGAGACTAATTGGAGAAGAAACTTGTTGCATATTTGAAGAGTTTTGGGAGGGTTCGCTAGGCGATGAAAACGTTTTCTCAACCCGAAACTTGATGAATTATCTTATAATATTATCCAGCTCAGTTTAAAATGCAAATAATTTTTTTTTTAATAGTCAATCATTTTTCTCATGTCTGGTAACACATTTATCAGGAATGACTTATTTGATTAATCAGTTTTTTTCACATCATTCTTGTAATTTACGCTGTTTGTTTTGAAAATATTCCAATGCACTTATATTTATTTATGGCGAAGAAGGATATTTATCTGTTTATTTCTTCTTTTTTGGTATGTGGAAACCTTTTGAAGTACTTTCTCTCTCATATTCATTGACGTATTCATTCGATTTATTAACCGTATCTGGTGCACTACCAGACTCACTCGAATCAATTTTATCGGCGATACTATTGTCCTGGACTTCTTAGTATTCCCCAGTGATTTCCGCGATTTATACAGGGCTGTATAATCATATCTTCTGTATAAGTGTGTATGTTTTAGAAAAACGCTGCAACACAGGAACTAGTTTAAATTGTATTTTTGTTTAAATAGAAAATATATCATTTGAGACTATATGAGAAAGTCTTTTTAAACTGAATCCGATACTGCCAACAAAGTAGTGGTCCGCTCATTTTATTACAGTAAAACCTCGTGCGCGAAAATATGATTTCTGAAATCAATTATATTCACGCGGTTTATTCTCTCTCCTTCAAATACCCGGCAAGAAAAAAAATCCAGTAATGTAAGGGACAACGACCTTGGTGGCCACTCAATTAAAGCCCATCGACCTATCCAGTGATTTGGGAAAATATCCTTTCATTATCTTGAGGGGATTAAACGATAGTGGGCTTGTTCTATTAGTGCCCCATATCTTAAGAAGCAACTTCTTAACATTACAAATTTTCATTCCAAGCTTCAGTGAGAAGATACCAAAAATGTTAATATTCAGAATAACCATAAAATTAAATGAATATTGCATCACTACACTACAATTCTTCAACCTTGTTGGAGAGTTTTTCCTACATTTTGTTATATTATTTGGGAACGACAACAAGTTATTTATTAGACTCAAATCAAATTAAAATGTATTCAGTTAACCTTTTATTTCGATACTAAAATGTAATCAAGTATTAGTATTTTGAAATTTTGTATTTTTGACTTATGGCGCACTCAGAAAGGCAGCGTATTGAGATTGTTGCGTGAAAAAGTATGGAGCCAAGATGAAGTTTCTGTGTTTTTTAATGAAAAGTAGCCTGAAAATTCAATTAAGCGGTTAATTGTCAGTAGGGTATTTCATAAATTTGAAGAGCATGGGGCCGTACCAAAACGGGCCGGTCACCTGCCCCAACTGAAGATAAAAACTTGATATACTCCTG
>MU181933.1:407110-445981 GCA_016904865.1 Pissodes strobi | reverse complement strand
TCTAAGTATTTATATCCTGATATCGACTCAAGATTACAGTGGCCCTCATTATCCCATCAATAAGTGCAGCTGTGTCCAAGCTAGGACAGAGCCAATACATTATTAGAAATAATTTAAACTCAATTCAACCTTTAATAAATCGAGCACTGCCTTCTCGTTGAACTCTATAAAAGCAACGAAACTTCACCCCAGTAAACAAAGGAAAACTTTTAATCGAACATTTACCCGTCAATAGAACAGCTAGCCAGCTCTTACGACGTGTTGGTTCTTTAGTGCTTTACCTCGGTGGCTATCACATTCTCGAGGGATGGAAACTTTCCAGTTCGCAGAAATACTTTCATAAATTACTTTTAGTATTATGTTTGCTTCTATTATCCGATGTTTTTGGAACGGCATTGGGAATGAAATCCAGGTGGATTGGACCGCTTAAGGAAGCTGTTCGTCTTGCTTTACGTTTGCAATTATCTTGAATGTAAGCAATTCTAGTATCTTGCAGAATTCAGTAGATTTTTCAGGTTTCTTTGCTTTCGGAAAATATCGAAAATCATCCCCGTATAAAAACAATTATCTTATTTTCAGTAAAGAATATATTTCATCTTGAACGGAGTCATCAGTCGTTTGTCACGTAATTTTTTACGATTTATTGTGTATGAGGGAACCGAGCAAGTTTTATTAAAATAATTTTTCTTTAAACTTTCAAAATTAGACACTTTCTTGTCTGACGCCTTCGGCGAACATTCTTTTCTTGGAAGCTGTGGATAAGAATTATTCGCTGTCACGTTTGAATTGTTTTACAGGGGAGCAATAATTTCAAAGATAAAACCTTAGGAAGTATTTGACTGATTTCGGAATTATTTGCGAGCAGTTCAATATTCTCATGGCATATATACAGCGGACATAGAAACCTATTTACATTTTGCATTAAATAAAATTTGTTCACACAATGAGGTTAAGATATTTTAGGCTTTGTGTGTAACAAGACTCTACCTATGTATATAGCATATTTGCTATTAACAAATGTAAGTGGTCGTAGACACAATGTAGATAAATCAATAAACCGCTCTAATTAAAATTGAGCGTGCAGATGTCTTTATTTATATTTGCTGAGTATAAATTTCATACTGAAGGCGAAGGAAACATAGGTTTAGCTATAGATAAGCAATTTCGAGGCAGAGTCAAATATTTGCAATTTATTATTCTGGATATTCCTATATTAAGGATTAACGTCAAGTGAACTTAAACTAGTAATATATCAATTCTAAACAGAAAATTTCATGTTTGAAAGTTATTAATTAAATCGATATAACTATACAAATACCAACCAAAGCTAAAACAGGCTGGCCGAAAATAACCCAGCCATAAACCAAAATAACCCATATTAGTCAAATTAACTGCATTTAATTAAAGTTTACTTAAACTAATCGATATTTCTTGTGATTTAATTGTCAGACTATCTGTTGATAAAATTAGGATTTTGAGATTTTCGTACATTATAGTGTTTCCATAATGACTATCTGAAATTATTGGGATCATAATAATAGTAGGGATTTTGATATGACCGAGATTTTTATCTATCCTGATTTTGCTCGTCGAGATGTCAAGATTATGTTAAACAGCTTGAATTTTGACTATTAGATTTTTCATTTATCAGAATTTCCATCGTCGGGATTCTGATATACTGATATGATGACATAGTCAGGATTTTAATTTGTTAAAACTTTAATAGAAAAGGAATTTTGAACTTTCGTAATTCTGATAATATAGGCATTTTGGTTTTCTATAGTATGCTAGTGCCGGAATTTAGATAATATTGAGCTTTTCTTTTGAGTTAGTTTCAGTTAGTTAGCCCGGAGAGAGCGAAGTCACCGGAGAGCCATGCGTAAAGAGTTGAAAGTACTCTAAACTGACGTTAATGACGTTAACCCCTCGTAATGTGGCTTAACAACCCAGTTACTAGGTGCCGCGAAGGACTTTATACGGTTTAAATAATTTTTGCTCATTAGAGAACAGCTTTTTGAGACTTTAGAAAGTGGAATATCTCAACTTTGGAAAAATCTGGGTTGACTCATTATTGCATAACACCATTCATATTAAGCAGCAAATTTTAAATTTTCTTATCTTGGTCGTTATTAGGCGAAATTACCGCACTTGTCGACACGTAATATTCATTAATTCTCTGGAACCATGAGGGCATTTACACCAGTTCCTTAGCCATATCGCCTTAAGGCCATCCAGCCTTGTTGCTTTAAAATGGAGAAGGAGCTAGAAGATAAACTGCAATTTTTTATGTATTAATCGAAAGAAGAAAGGGGCAAATAATCACATCAGTATATACGAAACAAACTCACACAGGTCAATATCTAAACTTTCCTTCTAATCATTCTCAGCCACAAAACAAGGAGTGATTAAATCCTTACTAGACAGAGCTATGCTGAATGAGGAGATACTCAACATCAAAAGTGATCTTACAGTGAATGGACATTGAGAGACGTAATACTGAAAGTACAAAGCGATTTGGACAGACGACCATCACCTCCAAGTTTCCATAATGTCCGGATTTTGATGAAGTAGAGATTTTGGTTGGTGTGATACTGCCAAGGCATTAATAATCTCATGAATTTGGTTTTCAAGATTTATCGGGGTTCCGGAGAGGTTTTAGTACTGTCGTATTTTTATTTGCCTAGATGTTATAGAATAGAAAATTTTAGGGTTCGGATCCTAAGTCATTTGATATTGTGATTATCGTGCTTGTGTTATTGTCGGAATTTTAATACTGCGACTGATAGTTAGAATTTTTTCGATCAGCAGCAATCACTGTGCAGCGTAAAATCACCTCTGGTACATGTTTCGTCACCATGCCTTTGTGATTCGGTTTCCAGGGTCGAAAAGAAGAAAGATTACATGATGGCGCCTCCCAGATCGAAATACTCCATTGAACGTCTCAGAAGACGTCTCCAACACAGAAAATATACTGCATTTGGACTTCTGCAATATGAGAGGCATCAACAGAAATATTAAATCAGTTCACCAGCACCAACATCAAGTAAGCCTCATATTTTGGCACATCAGAAACAAAAGTTAAATCAAGCACTACTGCTGTACTTGAATATACCCGAATATGACCCTACTCTCGATTTGAACTTAACGTTAATTAGACTTATTAATAGGCATTTGTTTAGAAAGACCACTTCTTTCGTCAATCAGGATGAAAATACAAAATATGTCTCGATACCATATAATCCTCAGTATACTAGAGAACTCCAAAAAGCCCTTAAAGAAGTAGGTTTAAAATTAGTATACTAAACTCAGTTTAACATTAAGAAATTATTAAGTGGTCTAAAGGACAAAATTGAAATATTAGAAAGAAGTGGAATATATGAAATTGGATGCATGGATTGTAACCAAAAATATGTTGGGGAAACAAGAAAATCTATACGAACGAGATTCAAGGAACACATAGCTCATTTAAAGTGTGGTAGAACTGAAAAATCAAGTGTTGCCGAGCATGTTTTTGATAATAATCATAGAATAACAATGTATAGTTCATTGTATTGGTTGATCGAGCGTGACCAGTGGGAATCCATGTTTGGTTCCTTTGGTTCCGCTTGGTTAAGCAAACATTTAGTGTAAAAGGGAATTAGGCAGATTTTTAATTTAGTTTTAGTCATCTCCTGATGATGCTAACAGGGTTAGCGAAACACGCGTCGAGTGCAATAGTTCTATTTTGGCATTGTGGATAAAACTCCGTTTTAGCATATAACATCCACATAAACGACGATGAAGGACGAGAAGCCGAGACTTTTGCTATTAGTCATGAAATTATTCAGCTGGTTGACGAACCTACCAGGACCACTGAGCGTCAAAGAGACCTTGGTAGCATCCTGGATCTATTCTTAACAACTAATCCTGACCTCTACATCGTTATCGTCCAACCTCCGTTGGGCTTATCAAAAATCGCTCCCTATAAATTGCTATCAAAACATAGGAGCCACATACGCCCCCTAAAGGTTTGGCACTACAAATCTACAAAGTGGCGTAACATTCTCGAGTTTTATCTTTCTTTTTCTTGGGAAGATATCTGCTTTAGGAATCAAAATTCATCTGTATCAAAACGTTTTTAATCAAAATATTCTAGCTGTATGGAAGTTTTAATCCGCCCTTCTATAAAACACATCTCAAACAATAAACCATGGTTTGGGAATAACTGCCAAGAGCGGTCAAGGATAGAAATGCCACCTACGGCACATTATGATGCCGAGATGCGACAGCCGAAAATAGAAAAATGTACATCACGACTAGAAACCCTTATAAGTGGACCATTGGTGAGAGCAAGCAGGAATATAACGAGCAAATCAAGAACACGCTTTTCAACTCTCCTAACCGATCGAGAACCTTTTGGGCAGTTGCCAAAGCTGACAATCACGGTGTCTCAAAGACGTCAATTCCACCATGACTAATCAATAGCGGAAACGGCTGAAGCAGAAAGATCGAACATTCTTGCCGAAATGTTTTCATCAAATTCTACCTTAGTTTGCTGTTTATAAATTGTCTTGAATGTTTACATAACATTTTTCAAGTTTATGTTCAAGCCTGTGTGATATTTATGATTTCATTATCTATGTATGTTTCTCCTTTAAACACGCATTACGTAAACACATTTTGCTTATATATTTCATAAATCATTTTACCTGGGATCTACTTTGTGTTACCAATATTTTATTTTGATTTTCTGAATGAGTATCTCGTCTGCTATTTCATATATTCCATATATTCTTAAGCATCCCAGCGCCTTAATGTAATCCGTGACTTTCACACATAGTTTTCGTTATTTAGGCCCGTGTACTTCTATACTCTTAATACTTTGAACTAATAACTTTACATTTCCTCATTATATAAATTTCTTATTTCTGCATATAATCCTTTGGCGAAACCGTGGTTTCTGTGATTTTCTCATATTACATACTAATCGATCAAGGTTCATTCACATTCCTGTAATATGTTTTATATATACTCCTGTACAAACCTCTTTTGCTTCACTAAGTTAATAATTCCCTTATGTATACTCTGCATATATACTTTTCTATTAGTTTTGTGACTTCTGTCTATTCTATAGTTTAACACACTTATTCTAGTTTCAATTGCCTTCATTCCTTCTATGCACTATACATATTAGGTACCTATTTTTCTATAAACTTATTAATTTCCTTAACTACCTAAATTTTTTTTTGTATATGTTCTTGACTTTTAACACTAGAGTTTTTTTTTATATCATACATATTCACGTTGATTTGCTTTTTCGCGATATAGTGTCTGTTTCACTAAATACAGCGTATTATTAGTTCCCTTCATTAAATTTTAACCTCTTAATTGACTTGTTAAAAAAAAATTATGAACACTGGGGTTTTTATAATAAAATTATATAGATTTGAGTCTTTATCTTCCTTCATTTTCCGTAGTTTTTGTGTTTCTCTTAGTCCTTTCTTAGTTTCATTCGTATTTATTTACTTTTACTATCTTGTACTATATAATTATTTTCTTTCTAGATAATAATACGTTCCTCTACTGTGGCAGACCATGCGTAGTGTTTAAAGACCCTTTACCCAAGTAGAGCACTATGTAAAAATCGACCTCTCCTATTGGTCGATCCATCTCGTATTACATATGTCTTCGTGATGCAATCAATTTGCCGCAAGAGCCTTCGTGGTCGAGAGGTTTAGATGGTTGGGTCTCACCGGGACGGCCCGGGTTCAAACCCCGTTGCTGTTTTTTTTAAGATTATGTTTCTAAACAGTTTTTTCTTGACTTTGGGTATGTCTTGGGTTAGTTTGGATTAGCACCTGGTTAGTTTTCTTTTCTTGAGCCCCCGTAGCGAGCGAAGCGAGCGGAGGGCCATCCGGATCGACCAATAGGAGATGCCGATTTTTTTTTATAGTGTGTAAGTATCTTAAAACGCCCATGCGTAGCTAACCTTCCCCAATATAACAGGTTCCTACGCTTCCTTGCAGTATTCTCGTGTAGTGGCCTAGTCTATGCCTTCATGTACTATTACTAGATGGCGGTACTGTCGAAGTCTTGGCGCAGTCCTGCGTATAGGCGTAGACTAGCAACCTCTGACGTGCGATGATTAAACAAGCTAATGCCCGATTTAAATTTATGTTATAATAAAATTATATTAGTTTAGTTAGTCGACCGGCGTAACTAGACTATCACATAATTCTACCAAATGTTATTTTTAAAAGGCAATGCGCGAATAATTAAAGGCGCGTGATTTGAATTTTTAAGTAATAATTTAAATGTTCTTGACGTAGCCTGGCGCATCTACCACATATCACGAAAAATCTTTCGCGCTGCTCGATAATGGTAGGTGCATGCTTTGAGATTCACGGTACTGTTTAAAATGTTTGAGGTGAGAAGAGGCGATAAAGAGGACACTTTGGTTAAAAACAATAACAATGTCTATTGGACAAACACTTAACGAATTTACATTTTTCTCGATTATGATAATGCGCGTGTCTTTTCAGTTGAGGTACACTTGGAATTGCTTTTAGAAGTCTTATCACTGTTTATAAGTATATGTTTATGTTATGTTTTATTTTTGCTATTGCTGCTTAATTTAGGTAGGTTCTTGAACGTTTTTAACGGCAGATTAGTTTAGGTTAATTTTACTCAGAGTTTATACTGCACTTAATAATTATTGGGCAGGTTCTACTTTGAAATTATCTTCCTTAGAACTTTGACCAGTAGTAGATTCGATCTTACTACTTTAGGTGGGTAACCCCCAAGGCCAGGCATATGTGTGCTGTAAAACTCAGTTTTTGCTAGGGAATTAGGTTGCAGGTTAGGACCCCCGAACGCACCTGTACTGTAGCAAACGAATTGAACAGGATTGGGTGACAGATAATGTTTCCCGTGAATAATTAAATAAAAACATCTGCTGACCGTTGCATTTTTAGGGTTCTTGTCTTGAATGTTACCATAACATTTTTCAAGTTCAAGTTCAAACTTAGGCCTGAGTAATATTTACTTGGTAGTTTATGCGTTTAAGTAATTCGCAATATTTTATTTCTTAGTCTAGATTAAATTTTCATGATGTCAATTTATTTTCTGTACTTCTTATCTTTGATATGTTCGAGCAGCACTTCTTATTGAATAGACATAATTTTGGTCTATAAATTTGGCTACCATATTTTGTTCAAAATAACAGATCTGATTGGTATATAGATGGATAAAGTAATTTAGTAGTGGTAGAATGGTTAAGATATATTTCGAAACGTTAGTTGAAATTTTTAGTATTCATCATATGTTTATAAACCGTCCCAGAAAACAAATGTGTATGCAGGGTTAGGATCAGATACATTTTCCACAAATGCATCTTGAACTCCTCTACTTTCGATAACAAACTATTATAATTATAAACTATGCCTTCGTCTCTGAAATGGAACTTTTTTGAATAGTATTGAACTTTCAAGAAATCTGTCAATTAATTGTAAGAATGAAACCCCCAGGAATGCAACGATTGCCGAGATTCCAGATCCTCCATATAGTTAATACATATTTTGTGCTAATATACATATGTGTGATAATTATGGCCGTAGCAAGTGGATATAAAAAATCGCATATAGCGTAAGTAAAAGCCAATGTACTCTATGGTTTAATAAATAATAATTCGCTTTATATTTATTGGTGTTGATTATTTTTTCATTTGTGAAGTAAATCACATATTATAAATAAGAAAGCAGATAATTCATTCATAAACTTATCAAAAAATAGTTACAATAAATAGTAAACAGTAAATAACAAAATTATTATTCATAGCCTTATCATAAATTAAGAGTAATTATTGTATACTGAATATCATAAAATTAATATTACTTTTAATTTATTCATCATGATGTCAAGCGAAAATCGAAATCTGCAGAGAAGTACTGAGTGCGCTTAAATACCGCGGCCCAGGTCGCTGAAATTTGGCACGTGATGATAGGCCCGGAAATTTTTAGTAATCATTGACGTATATCACGTTACCTTTTCCGTGATCATGAATCATTCTAGTGTGATCATGAATCATTTTATGCTACCGAGAATCTATAATATTATTGTCGTATTACGTCGAATCCAATAAAATCCGAATTTTTCAATCGCATCGCAATATCATAAATATTTAAAGACAAGCGCAATAAACCGCAGCCCTAATTATAGACGGAATATCGCATGTTGGAAAGCGATATATGTGCGAGGAAATTCAATTCGTTGCATGATCTATTAAACGATGTTTACAAAGTTCACGCCTCGAAACAAAGTAAAGAATATGCTTCCTCGAAAACCAACAGCGTATATTAGATATTGATAAATAATTTTCCGCGGAAATCATGTTAAAATACTTTCGTTACAAGATATAGTGGACACAAGGAGAAGAATGGTTCCGTTAAGGTATTCTATACCATTTACATTCAATTAGGGTCAGAATAATTTGTGATTTTGAAACAAAATGGACGCAGGCGTAAATTTCTCAATTAGTTGCTGGAACTTCTTAGATTAATTGACGCATCTAATATACAAACGATTTAACGGAATAAATTTTTAAAGTTATCGCTCATTATGCTTAAACGTAATAATTCATAATCGCAAACAGAAATATAGACATAAACTCGAGCGAAATATAATAATAAAAGTAAGTTCTCCCTTTAGCCAACGTAAATTGATGAGTTTATAAAGATATCGGGGCCCCGCTGACAGCAAAAATATTAATGGAAGCGCCTCTTTGTTAAATACTGTATTCAATATATTGTACAATAGCCGCGCTCATGGTCAAACCAATATTGGTTTCTTGTTAACAATAGACCAAGCATGGGCCAATAAATTTAAAGTGAAAATTATAATATGTTAGGCTTCAGTGGTGCGGTTTTCGGGCGACGGATAATATTAAATTAGAGGCCATTATAAACGATTTATTGGGTTTGTCTGTTGGACGTCACAATACCTGGTGCCATCACCTTCTGAGTACAATATTGGTGCACTTAAGCGTAGGTACATTCAAAGCAGTTCACCTGACAGATGATTCTACTTGCTACTTTCACCACAGCTTAACTGCAAAAATAGTTCAAGAAATATTAAAAGCAAGCCAATATCAGGTTTCCAGCTATTCAAGGAGCATATATTTGGCATGTTCACATTGTGGTCCTTTGTTTGCTAGTAGAAGAATCTTACATAGATTGTCATTCACTTCTATATCCTAGAACAAAAACAATAATTTTATGCTTGGTTTATTAAATATTCCTCTATTTCAAGGTGCGGTCTCTATCTAAGCCTTCCAGTCTGTTATGGGGCTGCGAGTTTATGCAACCCAATATCTTATTCTATTGTCAAATTAAGCTTAAATGACGAGTTTTTTACTTAATATTTTTCTTCAATTACCTTAAGTATTGTTGGTCAGTGAGATGACATTTCTGGTCGTGCATTTTTGTACCATATTTCTACATGTTGCTTCAACCCAGTATTTATAGATGCCGATGATTCTGATGGTGCAGGCTTCTTTGGTTCTAAAGTGAAAAAGTTTTTCATCCACTGAAGTTGAGAAGGCCATTAAAAAACTTAAGGGAAATAAATCTATTGATCCCGATGGAATTCCATCATATGTGTTAAAGGGATGTGGTGCGTTATTGATATTTGCCTTGCAAATACTATTTAATCTTATATTAAAAGCCTCTGTTTTTCCTTAAGCCTGGAAATTGTGTAAGGTTATTTGGGTTATTCCAGTACATAAAATTCGTTCAAGACAAAATATAAAAAAACTACAGGCCGATAAGCATTGTCTGTGCTGTACCGAAAACATCTAAAATTTTAATTTTTGATATGCTCTTTGATGAGGTCTCTGGAAAAACATCACCTAATCAGTATGGATCTTTGCCTCATAGGTCAACATTTACAAATCTAGCTACTTTTGCCCAATATATACCTGAAGTGGTAAACAAAAAAACGAAAGTTGATGTAATTTATACAGATTTGGAAAAAGCATTCTGCAGAGTTATACATTCAGTCATCTTAAGTGGTTTGAGGGTAATGTTTAATTAGAGAACGATGAAAATAAGAGGTGCCGGTCTAACGTGTACTATGTACAAGATTCTCAAGGGTGACATAGATTGTCGAAGTATCCTTGAGCAGCTACCATTTGCTGTTCATAGGATTAATTCTAGAAGTAGAAATACATTTTATCTTTGCCTACCCTAGAACAAATCTATATATGTCATCCCCAGTTTAAAATTTGTGTGACTTATTTAATGTGTATGTTTCAGATATTGATATTGACATAACCAGTTTTAAAGATTTTAAAAAGCTTATTGACATAAAATTAATTAGTGACCTCGCTAGTGTTTAAACATAAAATCTATATTTTCTTTTAGCCATACTTCGCCCTAGGTATAAGCATTTATTTACTCTTTGTAATTAAGTCTTGGTATCTGTAATTGGCTTTGCTGATGTTACTTGAATAAATAAATAACAAAATTCCCATTACTAATATAATCTAAAAACTAACTTTTCTTTAGTTTTATTAAATTCTTGCTATGTTTGAGTAGCAAAAATTTAATTATTATTATGGACTACAAATTTAAATTTCTCGGCATTATTTAAAACTTTTCGAAACAAGTTTCGAAAACCAAGTTGAAAAACCAATGTTTTTGATTGGCAGTGACGGATACTTCACATAACCAAGTATATAAAAAATTTATAATCAGCAGGCACATTTTTTTTTCAAAAGTTTGTTGTCACCGCCACGCGCCGCCCGTCTGAAATATACTAAACAAAGATAAACAAAAATGACGTCATTTCAAGTGAGTATAATTCCGACTTTATTTGTTGTAATTTCAAACCAAGCATCTAATAAAATTAGAATTACTCTAGTTTTATGCCCTCTTGAACAATGAACCCTACCGAGAGGTCAACTTATTTGAAGTGAGAATGGGATAAATACTTCATTCGTATTAAAACCAGATATATAAAATAAGGCCAAAGACGCAGAAATATAGGAAAACTAAACAGCTAATGGAGAGATGACCTGGAAGATATCAATTCCAAAATGTATTTATTTCTTAACTGTTCGATGCAATTACTTGATTGGCTAACGTGTTACGAAGAAGAATATATCAGAGTTGAAACTCTATTTAAAAGGGATCGCCCGACACGCAAAGAATTAATTAAAAAAGTCACAGGAGTATCTGTCTAATCAATCTTAAAATGATAGATAACGATTGAGTTACACGAACAAAAATTTGACTCATTTAGTTTCGTTAACACAATAGATACGAATAATTAAAATTACTAATACGCGCCAATTCATAAAAATAATACGAAATCCTCTTAACGCGTAGAATGTTGTTTAAATTTTGAACCGTGCAGAGCAACAACATAGAATCCACTCGTATATGTGAATATAAATTGTCGCAAAACCAATGGTTGTTTCTATAGACAAGAATAATTTTATGGCTTCTAGAAAAATATGATTTTAAAATAATCGCTTATTTTCACTGGAAATTGTCAATGTAAATAAATACAACAAATACATTAAATTACTTTGGTTATCTATATGCAAAATTCTAATATCGTTCGGAATTGTAATGTGTAAATTAATTATTATGGTTCGATAAATCTGAAATGATGGCCATTTTGGTTTATTTAAAATTCAAGCGCTATATTGGCTGGCATATATTTTAATGCGAATGATGCACATTTTTATGTTAACGAAACGAAAACCTATCATTTGAGTTATTCAAATTAATCAATCCGGAAATGAATCGTAAATAAAATAATATATTAGCGACCGAAAAGTTACGATACTATGAAGGATTTTATTTGACAAAATTCAGCAAGAGTGGATTTAAAATGTGGAAACAAATATTATCCTTCTAAACAGACTATAGTCTGGGCAATATAAAAGTAAATTCCGCCATGTTAGAATTAAGACATTGTTGTAAAAACCTCTTGCATTTTGGGTAAAATCAAAGCAACTCTGAAATGATATAAGATAAGAATAAGACTAAGATTAGATAAGAATTGCAGATTTGGAATCGTTCATACAAACAACAAAATAAAAATAAGAAACAAGAACGTCAAATAAGCTTAGTCTACGTAGACGAAGGTTTATTTGTTTAACTCGTGCCTGAACTAAACAAATTGTGTGCAGTTTTTTAAAGATGATATACAGCAGTCACCCCTATCACAACTAATCCTTCCATTAGACCAGAACTTAACAAAAACAAACAAAAACTTAAATAATAACAATGTTAGCTATGTAGCAATCCAAAAATAAATAAATAAATAAATATATATAGTTAATTAAATTTTATTTACCATTTAAATATTGATAATACTATGGGTAATTAGTACACTGCATTTAGATGTTTCAAAATAATTTAATGTCATATTTTTCTCTACATATGTTTCGGCTTGATAAGGCCTTTATCAAGAGTAATTGTATACTAAAATCTAAAATTGTTATACCTTACTATTGCACTGACAATTATTATGCAAGTGTTTAAAGAGCAGGTCAGTTGGTCGTTCGTCTTTAAAACGACTGTTTTTTGTGACTTTTGGATTTGTAGGTACTCCAAAAGGTTCAGCCTTTTGCTTTTTGTTTCCTTGTGTAAAAGTTTGATATTATTCGTATCTATAAAATGGTTTATTTCTATACAATGTTTTGCTAAGCCAGAGTTTTTAATATTATGTAAAATCAATTTTTTGTGCTCTTTAATCCTAATATTGAAGTTTCGACCAGTTTGTCCTACGTATGCAACTTCACAGTTCACACAATTTATTTTGTAGACACCAGATTTAGATTGTTTGTCAAATTTGTCTTTATTGTCTGTTAGTCTTCTCCTTCTCCCTAGATTATTCTTATTAACCTGAATTGCTTTACAGCCAAATTTATTTATTTTTTTTTTAAACTTTATCTACATTTTTCGGAATAAAATTGATACATTTAAACGGCTTCCTTTGTAATACTAATGTAGGGTTATAAAATTGTTTAGTTAAAATCTTCTTCTTTATTATTTTGTCAAACAAGAGATCTCTTTGATAGACAAATTAATAAAGAAAAAACAGAAGAACATGTTAACTAAATAATTTTATAACCTTAATTAGAATTAGAAAAGGAGCCGTTTAAATTTATCAATTATATTCCGAACATTACAGATAAACTTTCAAAAAAATTATATAAATTTGGCTGTAAAACAATTCAGGTTAATAAGAATAATCTAGGGAGAAGACTAATAAACAATAAAGACATAATTGACAAACAATCTAAATCTGGTGTTTACAAACTAAATTGTGTGAACTGTAAGGCTGTATACGTAGGACAAACTGGTCGAAACTTAAATATTAGGATTAGAGAACACAAAAAATCGATTTTACGTAATATTAATAACTCTGGCTTAGCAAAAAATTGTAAACAAAATAACCATTTTATAGATACGAATAATGTCAAACTTTTACACACGGAAACAAAAAGCAAAAGGCTGAATCTTTTGGAGTACCTAGAAATCCAAGAGTCTCCAAAAACAGGCGTTTTAAATACGAACGACCAACTGACCTGCTCTTTAAACACCTGCACAATTGACAGCAAACAAAATACCGTCAGATGGTTTAGTAGCGTATTACAATTTTAGATTTTAGTATACAACTACTCTTGATAAAGGCCTAATCAAGCCGAAACATATGTAGAGAAAAATATCTCATTAAATTATTATTTTGAAACATCTAAAAGCAGTGTACTAATTATCCCTAATATTATTATTTAACGATGTTCCACAAGGATCCTACCGCCGAAACTATTCCTTGTATTTAAATATTGGACTAATTTGCAGTTTATTTGATTTTACTTTCGTCATTCGGTCACGTGTAGTCTCACAGACTACGCTAAATTAATAGTCATTCCTTAATGGGAATGGTACGACGTCTTGCTTAAGTTATTCCAGTTTTTGTATCGGGAGTAGTCTGTCGGACTACGCGTCACCGTTTACGTTAAAATTTTTTACATTGCTGGCCATACGCGATTTTGCCAAAAACTTGTTTTTTTATCTTTCTTTTTGTTAAGTTTACTTCTTACTAACATATTGTTTTAGAAAAAAGACCTATTTTGATTTTTTTCAAATATTTTGATTGATATCCTATAACATATTTATTTCTTTTTTTTATCCTGTAACACTAATACATCTCCCTGTATTTTTTTTATAATTATCAAACGTATTTTTTTTTTAATTTTTTAAGATAAGTTGCCATGTATTTTCTTAGTTAAGGAAAACAATTCAATTTAGTAGTAGACTTCCTATTATGTAACAAAGATGCCACTTGTCCGGTTAAGAGTTAAATTAAAATTGACTTAGGGTTGTTTATTAAAGCACACAAGGAATGATTACATTATATATTAAACACTTCACAAAATGGAGAATTAATTCTCCCTTTAATTACGGCAAAATGCAGCAATTTTTATTAACATTCAAATTGTTTTTGTAATCTTAGTATGGGGCATTAAATCGCGAAAAAGTGCATGCTACTATGACACACATGACTGTTCAAAATCCAGTTCAAATTATTAAAATAAATTGGAATTAACTGAAACTAACCGAAAGTTGATTGAACGACTAACCGAAAGTACCAAATTATTAAAATAAGTTAAAATTAACTTAAATGAATCGAATTTTGGCGGCTAACCAAAACTAACCGAAAATATTAAATTTGATTAAAACGTATCGAAGTCGGTTCGAGTGACTGAAATAAATTAAAAATAACTGAAATTAACCGAAAATTGGTTGAGCGACTATCCAAAACTAACCTAAAGCACCAAAAAGGGCTACAGCGTATCGGAATAGTTTAAAACATTAAAGTAAGTTAAGGCTAACCCATATTAACCGAATTTTGGCGACTAACGAAAACTAACCAAAAACATTAAAATTGGTTATAACTTACCGCCATCAGTTCAAATGACTAAAATAAACTAACTGAAACTAACCGAAAGTTGATTGAACGACTAACCAAAAGTAGCAAAAAGCGCCAAAAAGAAAACGTATCGGTACAGATTAAAGATATTGAAGTAAGTTAAAAACATCCCAAATTAACCGAATATTGGCGACTAACCAAAAACCTTAAAATTGGTTATAACGTGTCGAAACCGGTTCAAACGATTAAAATAAATTAAAACTAACTAAAGGTACCCAAAGGCACCAAAACATACTAAAATGTATTGGAATATATTGCACAAAAATAAAGTATGTTAAAACTAAGCTTTGATTTTAATGTTTGAAAATAATTGAATTATTAGTTATTAGAGGAGTAACGGAAAACAGATTATTCCTACACTAAGAACATTTTATCATTGAATCTTAAAATATATTATTTTACTGATGAATAAATTAATTGTATTTCTTTAAATTACATTTTCTTGAGGAAGTGGCACTTCCCCTACTTCCGCTGTATAGCCGCCACTGGATTGTTAGATAGACTATCGAAATAATTTATAAATTGTAGTTTGTCCCGAGGAAGAGATAAATAAACCTTGAAAGTTTGATAGAGCAATAAAGGGTTTTCCTTTAATTTAGACCTCTAATAAAACCCATCCCCAAGAAAACCAACGTTTTGTTATTTTTTTTCTTAACTAGTCAGTCGAAACTACCCCCTCAGCGGCTCAAACTAGTTTGTTGCTTCAATAGCAAATTCCAAACGTTTGTTTCATCTGTAGAAGGGGCAAAGGGATTGAAAAAATATGTGATATGGAAATATTAATGGCATTTAGAGCACGATTTTTATAGGTACATTATTTAGTTATTGTTCAGAATCACAACAGTAACTTTAAACCGCGGCACTAGTTGATATTTATTGGAGTAAACCATTAGTTTTCGTTACACAATCGCATGAGCCGATATAGTAAATTACGCAGAATTTAATTAAAACTAAGAAATATTGTCCTCCTTAATTGAGAAGAATGAAAGTTCAATATTCCAATAACGGGAAGTCATTAAAAGTTTACTCGAGACGTATCGCGAGCTCCGACAATAATTAATTTCAGTTTTAGTTCAATTTTAGTGCCGCATCGCGCTCTACAAGGATTTCGCTGTTTTATCAAGTGAGAAGCCCTAAAAGAGCTTCCTTTAAAGATAATTAACTATCCAAAGCCTCATCAGTTTCATTTTAATTTTGCTTTAAAGACGAACGAAAAACTTGTAAACTAATGAAATCTTATTTGGATAATACAAGAGCACTTAGACAGGTTTTCATAAAAGGCCTTTTTGAGCCATTAGGGAAATGCTGTTAAAAGGGTAATAAAATTTTTAAAATGCATGTAATTTCATTACTGAAAGATAAAGTTCTTTTATATATAGCGGTTATGGTTAGTGAATATGGATCGCCGAACCACGATTGGCGAATACCACAATTCGTCGAATTTCCTGCGACAATTTCGAAACTTGAAAAATGATTCCCGAAAAATGATTCGCTAAAGACAATTTGACTTCAGTGTGCAGATCTATAACAAATGTAGTCTTGACTTCTACCTTCTAAATGTAGTCTTGACTTCTACCTGCTACCTACGAATGAGAATGAAATGTGTGGCACAATCATATTGTACCTTACAAACCAAATTAGCAGTTTCTAATAGTAAGTTTTATGAAGGTAGATTGACAGAGTTTTATAAACGTGGTAAATAGAAGCAGTGTTATTTGAATTATATTCTTTTTTTATTTCTTTTGAAGCGCACTTTGTGCTATAATGTAACTAATCCAAACTGAGACACAATTATACAAAACTAACTGAAACGAGACTAACCAAACTTAGTCAAAACTAACCACTAATTGAAGGAAGCATTGGAAATTTGCCGAATTCGGCAAATTGTTATGTTGGCAAATAGTCTTTTCGACTAATTGTGTTTTCAAAAAACTACGTCAAATTATCGTATTCAGTCAATTGTCATTCGGTCAAACGTTTTCGAGCAGTTGTTGATTTGGAGAATTTTCTGGATCCCAATAAATGCGCTATTTCTGATTTTAGTTATCACGTCTGCATATCCATCGTTGTTATAGATCTAAATATGTCCTAAACTAATTGGCAAATACTCTTTTCGGCGAATTATTAGTTCGTCAAATTATCATATTCAGTCAGTTGTCATTCGGGCCAAACGTTTTCGACCAGTTGTTGATTAGGAGAATTTTCGGGATTCCAATAAATTTGCTATTTCTGATTCAAGTTATCAAGTCTGCACATCCATCGTTGTTGCTGATCTAAATATATCCTAAACTAATTGGACGCTGTCGCTGTTATACATTAGAATCTCTCTATTATACCACTTACGCTGACTATAGTAATAAATAAATGCTGCATAGGATTCGCCCATTTGCAAGATGTTAGTTAAATATGCTATGATCTTTCTAAATACCGATCTTTTTAGATTTGTTTTCGATTTCTGATATTAATACTTAATTAATTAATAATTGCAACATTAAAATTATCCGTTTTTGTATCAATTTGCAGCGAAAACAAATAAAACAAAACATTTGTGAGTTCATGGACCACAAAAAATATAATAGTATGTTCGATACCAATAAGCTACAAATTAAAAAAACAAATCCACCGTATTAACAAAATTCTTCTAAGTAAAACATTGAACTTATTTTTTCTTATTTCGGTAATGTCTACAGGATTTTAATTACACAAGGTTAATCCAAAATATTATAAATTTGATTTATAGGGCTCTAATCTATGGTGGTTGCATTTAAAAGTTGTGTTTTGCAGTTGGGATGTTTGTTTTCAATTATACAGGTTGTTAGAGGTGTTTTGTGATAGGTACTTTGGAGCTACTAACTCTCTTCTATATTAGCAATACCCTTCCCCAATAATAATACTTTATTTAATCATTATTGCAAAATTTGAAATATGACATTCTTCAATAACAGTTTTACTTAAAATATGCCTTAGACGATTCACTGCAAAACAATCATCGGAACCTTTTCACGCATATAAATTACAATTTACATGTTCCATTGAAATATTTAAGTTAAAATTAAACTAACTTTGACAGGCAACAGATGACAGATGTCAAATTCCTTATCCTCTGTTATCTGATGTAGTATCTAAAATGGCTTATGAATATGGTTTATATGAGGCTTTTTTGGGGAAATGTGGACACAAAACAACCTACTTAATTCTATTTCAGTATACCAAATCTTTCTAAAATTTTAAAGTTCTTCTGTAGAAAATGTTTAATTTTTTATTAGTATTGTATATAAGATGATAACAAGTGCTTTGTTGCCGTTTACAATGTTCAGGTACCCAAATAGTATTTTAATAACAATAAACTAACCCGATATATTTATGTTAGGCTCTCCATCCATGCATGATTATATTATTTCTATTTACATATTAAGTTCACCTGAAGACAAAGAACATGGAACTGGTAGATGAACCTTATACAAGAATTACGCGATATCTCTAATCTAATATAGAAGTGATGCAACAATACAGAATATCTGTAACAAGACGAGCAGAATAATTCGATCTAAACCGCATTTTCTATGAAGTTACGGATGTCTGAATGCAAAAGCGGAAAAATGGAATTAAATCCAATCTAGAGTCTAACACAGAATAGAATTTTGAAACTTATGCGAAAGGTTGGAAAAAAAAACAACGACTAATATATATATGGCATATTTCTAGATATATATATATATATATATATATAGGAAAGCTACAGTCTCAGCATTTCAATTATTTGGCTGCAATAAAAGCACTAGTAACTAACAAAATATCCGATTTACAAAAGTAGATTAAAATGGACGTTTCTGTTACGTTTTTCGCCGATTGTCCCTTTTTCTTCTCGGAAGAGTTCCATATGTGGTTTATGACGTATCAGTTAGGAAACCTGCAAAGGTTTAAACCTTAATAGTGATAACCTGCTTAGTAACGCTGAGTTCATCTCACTATCATCTTATCTTGCCGTGGGTGTGGCATCGATGATTTTGATGAAATCGGAATCAAAGTCTTGGAGTTGCGGTTTCGTGTCGGGCTCACTTCCTTTGATGTTTACGCCCGGCCCTTCACTAATAAAATTGATGATATCCGGTCCAGCTACGTAGTCTCAAGAATTTAGCTGACTTCGATGGCTTTGTATCACCTACTATTTTGTTCATGGCGTTTGTCATCTGTCATTTTTTATCCATGTGGGAGAGTTCAGTTTTACTTGGCAGCATTTGATTTTTCTGTTGTACCATACTTTAAAATGAACTATATATTCTTTGTATCTCGTTTGTATGGATCTTCTAGCTTGCACAACATATTTCTGGTTACAGTTCATGCATCCCTTTTCATATATTTCACTTTTTTTACTATTCCAATTCTTTCACCAGTCACGGTGGAATTACCAAATATTTTTCGCTACCATATAATTCTGAGTATTCCAGAAGACTCCAGAATGGTTTTGTTTAAAATTGGTATACCAAATCCAGTTTAACACTATGAAATTATTGAGTGGTCCAAACGATACAATTGAAGCATTGGAAAAAGTGGAATATATGAAATTGGATGCATAGACTGTAACCAAAAATATTGGGCCAAATGGAATATCCATATAAACAAGACTCAAATAACACATAGTTTATTTAAAGTATTTTAGAGCCGCAAGGGTTGCCAAGAATTCATTTGAAAATAATCATTTAATAGCAATTAGACATTTTACACAAATGTTAGAACATTTTAAATAGAGATAAGGGGCCTAAATATCCCGCATAGTTCATGGTATTGGTTCTTCTGGTTTCGCGTGACAGTCAGTATAAAATAACGTTAATAGATTATAAGTTTAGTTGTAATCATCTACATGGTTAGCCAAATGCGCATCGAGTGCAAAAATTCTATTTCGGTATTGCGGATAAAACTGTGTTGTAGTGAGTGCATTTTGCAGAAGATTCCGATCATACCTAAGAATAAACGGTTTCTCGATTCTTAAGTTTGTTAATTTAGTTATATAACATATGTGGTTTTAGAAACGTAAATGTCTCATATGTATAACATTTCCACAATTTAAGTTATGGGAATATAAAGAAGTGTTCCTCTAACTCGTTTGAGATGCGTATTATTTTAACTCGGTTTTATATTTCAGAATTCGTTTCTAAGTAATTGTCCATTATTCGTATTATTACTATGTAACATACTGTGATCATACATCGTTCCATTTTATGCTGATTTAATTGTGTATATTCGACTTCTGGTACAACATAATTATGTAAGCAAATCTATTTTAAACCCCCATCTTGAAAACAATGACGTCTAAATTACTTTACCCAAAGCCCGAAAAATATCTTCGTATACCAAAAACAATTTACTGAATAAACCTCTCGTAATATTGATTTGTGTAGTCTAATCTGCACAAGCTTGAGTCATGTTCGATCTCATCTTGCACATCATTCTATTGCATAATGATTTAATTGTGCATTTTCAACCTTCTTCTATGCCTAATCATGAAAAACAAATCTAATAATTCTGACCTTCAAAACAATAACGTCCAAATTACTTCGCACCAGGTCCGAAAAACATCTTTGTATATTAAAGAAAATTTTACTGATTAAACCCTGAGAGCATCTGCCGCCTTTATAAATGTTGTCTAGCACCTGGGCCTGAGTATTAATTCAACAAGGAAACTAAAGTAGCCTGCCATGGGAAAATAGCAACGGAAGGTTTTAGGTGCAATGTCGAGAAATAAAGATAATGAGAACATTTTATTTGCTCACAGTTGTAAATATATTGCTTAAGTTCGTACAGCCAGCATCTTCAACATCTAGAGCACCTGCGTTTATTAGTATACGAGGTTTGTTTAAGAAATTGGGCGAAATGTATACAATAAGTGCACATAACTTGCAGGCACTCAGCTTAGAGCTGGAGCATTCCACCATTAGACCTTCGAGCTTTTCAGTTCGAAATTAAGTAGGATATAAGATACTTATTATTGAAAGTCTTAAAGTTTAGAGATGTCGCTGGTCATGTGGTCATCTAAGCAACAAATTATTGAAAATATTCGGGCTCTTTTATTGCATATAGGGTATTTGTGATGATTTGTATTCGTATGTGCAGCTGCTAAGTGACCCATCATGCACGTCAGTGACAAAGGCTTAAACTTTAACTATCACGACTTAATATGCAATATTATTTTTGAAACATAAGAGCTCTCAAATATTGTATTAATAGTTGTAAAAATACATACATACGAAAACGGTGTGTGCACAAGTATGTGACAAAAGTAAAAACCTCAACAATGCGAGATTAATTGTATTTTGAAATATAAGTATTTTTTAGTGCTTTATCTACTTACTTTATACCAAAACTATTATGCATCGCTATGCTAAGAGCAAATTTTTACCTCGAAATCTGCCATCAAATCCACTTGAAACTGCCTCTAGTTACCAAAAAATTTCTACATTTTCTATTCCTGACCCATTTTTCCAGCTTCAATGAGACTTCAGGCAATTAAATATATAAATCTACATATTTTAACCTAAACGTCATATGAAAATATTGAAAGATATATTGCTTCAGAGTTCCCATACTGTAAAGAAGGAAATCTATCTATTCATTCGTTAAATTGCCAAAATATTGGATATATTTTTCGATTTTTTCATTTTTAACCTCGAATTTCTAATATTTTCCGAAGGCCTACGGAAAATTGTTACAGGTTTTTTTTATATCAAATATCACGAGGATTGCGACTCTGAGATTGACTTCCAGTATTAAAATATTTAGTAGTATGATGTCAAATCTCGAAACTGCGGAAAGTTTAAATTCAACTAGCTCACCCTATATAGAAGGCATAATCTTTTTCGAAGCGTCTTCTAATACAATTTTTTGCGCAGATTCTAGTCAAGTAGTCGGGTCTGGTGTCGTTGGTGAAAAATCGAAAAACCGACGTAGAAGGCAAAAGAACTTCCCCCGAAATTCATATTCTAGAATTACGACTGACCAATCGAAAGACGACTCGCATGTCACATGTCACATACGACAATTTTCTGACTGATTTCCAAAATGGAAGCCCAGAATTTCGATATACCCAAGCACCTTTTAATTAATTACACGTGTTAGCTGAAAGGAAATACTTATTCAACCAGATATTTATTAGGAGAAACGTGCCATAATATCAATCCTGTCATCGGATGCGACGTTCCCAAAATTAGTATGTGTTGCTATCAGGAATCAGCAATTCCAACTAAAACGAAATCTATGTGAAAAAAAAAATCCTAGCCATTATCGATTTTGAAATTTAGAGAATGCCGTGCCTCAGAGGCCACCACGAATAGACATAATTTCACTTGGATTGACACTAACGGGACTTCTGAACATTATGGCGACCGCAAATATAAATGAATACTTTTATGGTACCGCAACTTGCCGGCCGGCAGATTCTGGACATTTTGATGAATGAATAAACGAACTCTAAAATCTGGGCCGTTACATAGGATTGAACTAATTATAAAACTAAATAAAGAAGAAATAGAAATCTTAGGCTCATGCTTTAAACAAAGCAAAGTTTATTATTTTAGTTTTATAAAGAAAACTTTTATATTATAATTATGCTGAAAACATAACACAGTTTCTGGTTCAAATAGAATAGAATTATACAAAAATCAGCATTTAACTAAACTGAAAAATAGGACAAAGTGAATATTATTATCTTTTCTAACTCTAAAAAAAATCTTATTAAAACTAAAATTAATTAGAAAATTTACTACATTCCCAAGTAAAAGATGGTAAGTTGACAAAACGTAATATCAATACTGTATGGTAAAATAGAACAAGACAAATATTTTCTAAACATTGACTCTATTTGATTAAAAATCGTTCCAAACTACAATCCAAACTAACCCAAACTAACCTCCAAAAAACCGTATAATCGTAGACACAGCACGCAATGTCATTATAATTTTATATCGGTAAATTATAACTCATTTTTAACCATTAGCAAGTATTGGCCGGAAAAGTATTCAACTTGATATGTAAGCAACACTTCCAAAGTTTAAAAATTATTTTATTCATTAGGACTCAAGAACTTGTAACACGTTCAATAAATAATGGTTCAAAAAGGTGAACTATGGTAATATATGCATATAAAACAAAAATACTATTCTGTTTGACTTGCGGTACTTATCAATTTACACTCCATATCTACAAACTCATTACAAGTATTCTGGGTTCCATATTAAAAAACCGAAGTTACTTCTCTTCCGGTAAAGAGGGAATCTTGAGAGGCGTTATATTTAATTTCGAAATATTTAGATAATTGGAGAGGCGATAAAATTTCATAGCAAGCTTTAAGGAAAGTTTCCCCATTCTGAGTACAAGTCTTGTCGGTTTTTAGGAACATTTTATAAAATTGAGGAAGCACCAGCGACAAGTAATGATTATCCACAAATAAATGTACCTACTCGTCACGAAACATTATGGCTGTTTTTGTCATGAAGTGTGTTTAGCATAAAGCAACATGCAACGCAATTACACTATTTTGTTCGAAGCATTTTTCACGAGTGAAACGGGGCGATTTTACCTATTTGCCTTCAAATTGTGAAGCAGGTATGTAAATATAGCGTTTTACGTTATGTAATTACTCCGACCACATAAAGTAAATTTTAATAATAGATATTTTCTAAAATGCACATGGAACGTGTTTTTGTATTATTATTCTATTGTTGGCTATGTAGTTTGACAAGGTGTGAAGGTGCAATTTATTATGTAAATTTGTGAAACACTATGTTTATTGGAAAATTGAGGAATTTAAGAGCATAGCGTAGAAATATTATTTTCTTGTACTTTAACTACTAACTGATCGTTAACTATATGGCAAAATGAATTTATGCCGATGATGAGACATGATTCTTTGATGCATCACGTTAAAAAGCTGAAGAGAAGGTTGACGACAATAGTAGTGAATTTCCTAAGGGAATTCCAATCTGGAAGTAGTAATTCGTCAAACGCTTGGGATTGTTATTTGAAAATAAAAATTGAATACTCAATACCAAGATAATAATATATTTCTTGTTATCGCTATTGTGTTCACTTCTAAGAATTTAATCAACATAAATTTATTTAATAAACCCGAAAGCACATCAGCCAATTCAAGTAATGTATTCGGGCGTTCCTTACCCAACATGCCTAAACTGAAACAAATCGAAAATATATGGAAATTCCCTCTCTAGAGTCTATTCAGGAAACGATAATACATCTACATTGCGTAATTAATAATTTTGAAAGCCTTTATAAATGTTAAATTGACATAACCGGTTAATATTATTCAAATAAATGGACTTGTGAAATCGCTGGCTAATCCTATTTAATTGGATTTCCATGAAATAAATTTTCTGAGGGAACTATTCAGCTATGTTATTTAAAATGGTTTGAAACATTGTCATGAAATTATTACGTTTTCCTAAATTAAAAAAAAACTGTAGAAACGAAATTTTTCAATAACTAGTAAATATGCATTATGATGATTAGAAGGATAACGATCGAGTAGAGATAAAATGAGGATTCAATATATAGTTTCAGTTTCTTCAAGGCGAAGGTTAATAGCCTCATTAGTCCAAGTTTGATTTATTATGTTCCAGTTAATGTATTGGTTAAATTTCTTAAATTGAGTTAAGATGTCCAGTGTGCTGATAATGATAACGATGATGAGCTTTGTGGAAAGACAGCTGTATTTTAATGAAATCCAGCAGGACATATTTCGAATAATTTTCACGGCTCAACCAAAGATTACGGAGCCATGAGTGCCTCGTTAGTGATTATACAACTCTGTTGTGACATTTGATGAGCACTAGGGCGAGCAAGAGCGCGACAGATAAAGGTATTTTCTTTGATAGTTTGGCATAGGTTAGTTTGAGTCAATCGTTAATTATTGTGATAATGTTTGTAACTTATTTGATTAGTCTAATGATTTGATTACACACATGTATTATCAAAATTTGCGTTGAAACAACCCAATGGTTCACCAGATTTCAAGGAATTTACCTTAAAAATGCTATATGAGTAGATCAGTCAAATGACGTGTACTGTATGACGTATATCACATGATGTAATTTTTAAAATGACATTATTGACGTATGTAAATACCACATATATTACCATCAAGTTCTTCTGTGAAAGGCAAGATGTCGAATCTCCCATCTAACTTTCCTTCAAGATATAGGATATATTGTTGTTTGTTTTCTTGATAATATTATCTTAATTATTTGCTTTTGTATATACCGTACAATTAGGTCAAGTGCTATGTTGCCTTCTTCAATGAATGTCTCTCCAGGAAGCAGTAGTTTGGCCGTCAAACTAAAGATATATTCTGCTTTGTCTAGTTTATTTTGGGTTGTTTCTTATCATTAGATCGTAACATTGCGGTAACCTAGAGAGGCTCGATTTCATTAAGGTGGCAAACACATTTGTTTATGCCAAAACTTACATTACAACTCATAATGTTTCGGTAAAACATCGAATGAAAAACGAGCGGCTGATTATGAACTCAACAAGCCAAGCGGCCGCACTACTATTGATAATGCATTAGCTATAAAATTTTAGTTTAGAGCCATTCAGCAAGTATCCATTCTTTAGAAAAATTGTCAGTGGATCGCGATTCATCTATCACCGGAATAATAGCTAAATGACGCTAAACATCGTTGTTAGCGGTCGCCGCGCCGCAGCGCCCGCCGTTACTAAAACAACGAGATATTCGCGGAACTTGTACGTGAAACAACGCTGTTATATAGAAACAATTACACAACGACTTGCTCGTAAAATATAATAATTATTATTGATTCACATTTTTCGACTTTCTGCATTGGCGTCCATTTTTTTGTGTATTAATGTGACCTAAGGGTGGGTGGCGCAGTCTGCATTATTCTCAGCTAAGTAGGTTACTTCGTTTCTACATCTACCTTGCGGAGTCGCGAGAACTGGTTCTGATCCGATCTTCAATTGCTTTGGACAGGGTCTTCAATATTTGTTTCAGAGCGATTGCAGGCCGCATCAGGAGCGGTGCTTACGGGATAGTTAACATTGCGATAAAAAGCAGTACAACAAAATACAATTTAATTTTCTGGTCTATTATGCAATATTTTCGGTCAAACTGAAAACTCAGTCATACTGATGTAACAGTGTACTGTGGTTCGTTACGTTTTGGTTACTTAAAACGTACCAAACATTAATAAAACTATCTGATTTTTTTGCTTCAGTATCTTAATTGAGGCTATTTGCGCGTAATATCTTGATATCATATAAGCAATAAGCATCCTTTTGTAACACTAATGTAATTGACTTCACGATTGCTGTAAAGTGCTATATTTATATAGGATAGGAGTAATGCTTTTATGAAAGTAAAATGTTATTATTTGTAAGTTTGGTATGTAAACTAGTTGCAGTGAACTGCTATTATACTTCAGTTTGCTATTTGAGAGATGACGTCAATTTAAGTTACTTTGCATAAACTTTACTGCACCTACCAAAGTAGCGATCGATTTTAGAGCCCATCGTTAAGTCGACGTATGGTCACCGATCTATATGGAGATCGGTGCGTATGGTCAAAGGTGAGTCGTTTCGAGAAATTGCACATTCCTATAGATAGAGGTATGATTAGCGATATTTGCGCATATGTCGAGTCGATAATATTTGGTACAGGGTTCCGATTGTATTAATTTATAAATGAACGTATAAGTATGGAATAATGTTTCTATCGGTAAGGTAAACATCAGATTATTATCAGGGTTCTATGTTTTGAGGTAGGCTTCAAATTTAATAAGGGGGATTTTTGAAGGTCAGTGTCTCCAGTATCTTTGATTTACGTGCTTCACGTGGAATTGAAATCATATGATCTGTCAAGTTAAATTGTTGCTGAGATTGTGTCACAAAAAAGTTAAAGGCAAAAAAGCCTTACAAACTACTTTGGGTTAGCTCCAAATCGAACGAAGCCTGGTGGAATTTGGAGATTTTGTGATTAGTTTTCGCTAAGCTATCTGAAAGGCCAGTATCAAAAACCGATCCAGGTCCAACTGAGTAATTAAATTTTAATTTAAAAGTTGACCTGATTTGAACGCCGATCGGGTAAATGGTTTTATGGGTAATTATCGTATTGTACTTATGTTTCTAATTATGTTTTTTGATTCGATCTATTTATCTGAAATTGCAACATTCCACGATGAAGCCATGTGTTTAGTTAATAAGATACTGTTCCTTTTTCAGCTCAACATTGGCTTATTATTATAATAAATATTATTATTAGTGCTATCAATATTTAGTAGTACTATATGTAAAAAGTTGAATTTTGAGAGTTAGTTTCTGATCAATTTATGGAAGTAAAGCTGGAATCAGTTTGCCCGGCTTGTATGAGAGTATAACAAGCAGTTGACCGCACATTTTAGGGCGTGGGTTCTCTACCGAAACAGGGTTTGGTGAGACTGTTAAATATTACTATTTGCATTCACCGCGCATTTGATATAATAAAGTAATAATCAAATATACATAATTTTTGTAGTCGCCGATAGAGTTTAGTTTTAGTACCTTAAAAATGCAAAGTTCGTGAGTTATTTAGTTAGTTTAATCTGCACTTAAATTGGCCAATTAGAGAGTAAAATTAGTCAATATTTTTAGTAGGTACCAGTTTCTGGGGTAGTGTAAATATTTTTTTTTGCTTTGAATAGACTGTAAACAGTGTATTTGAATAGCTTTTATTTTGACATATCCCTAACGAGATCAGCAGTAAGAGCTTTCGGCAGAGCTTATCTCGGCTTCAGAATAGAGTTCTGTTTCTTTTTAATTTGCTGCAGATGGCGCCTACATAAGATCATTCTTGCTTGTGCAAACTTATATTTTGAAGTTGAGAGCTGCTGCTGATTCCAGTCTATATTACCAGCATCAGGTTCGTCTAAGCAACTGCATTATATGACATAGCGAAATAAGAGCTGCCGTGCAAATTACAGGTACGGTTTGCCTAGTAGGGCTATGTATCGTTATCACCACCCACGTTACACTGAAAACACACATGTCCTTTCAGTTGAGGTATGGTTTGCAAGGGCGTATATAAGAGGAGGCAGGAGGCGCCTTGCCCCCCGCCCCTTAAAATTCACATAAATAATTTATAAACTAACAAAACTTAAAGCCAGAGCACATTACAAATTATGGGAAGATAAAATTCGATTTCATATTTTCTACTGCTACCTTACAGTTACATTTTGCATTATTTGTTATACGTATGGAGACAAAAGTATCGAATACAAAAAATAATCGATATTTTTTGAAAGTATCGATAGTATCGTTGTGCTCTTAAGCACCTCGCGTCACCTAGCCGAGCGTCCACATTCCATTATTCGAACATTTCCAACACTCCAACCCGGGGTCCTTCATTCGGTGTTGTGATTGAATATCTTACTGCTGCTCCCCGATTGGATTTAAGTACAAATACTACCTGTACATTGTTGCTATGCATAATCCGTGTAAAGTTCAATTTCTATTTAAATAAATAAGTAGTGATTTTTTGTAAAAAAGCGGTCTCTTTCTATGTTCTTATGTAAATAAATCACAACTGTATTTTTGTGTAAAGTGACTATTTTTAAAATTAATGTTTTACGTTACCTTCTATATGCAGTTTAAATAATTATGAGTATCTATATAACTATCTCGAGCGTGTCTACAGCTTTTTTCTACCAAAGATAGTATATAATGTTTTATGTTGTGTTTTTTGTTAGTGTCAACAAAGATGTTTTCGTTTTAATTAACATTTTAATTTAGTTTAAGTACCATTTGCTTTATAGTTTTGAAACTTAAACTTTGTGTTACCTATATTTTTCTTATTATTCTATGCATTTTAAGAGTTGTGTTGTGAATGTTTTACTATAGAATTTTTTGTGATAATAATTTGCCCCTCCCCCCTGGAAAAACGTTTATACGCCCTTGATGGTTTGAATTGTTTATAGGTCTTAGTCCCTGTATTAGGCCGAGCATATAGATGGCGCTACGCGTTATTCCGGTATTTCCGGACCTCCCTCGAGTAAAAAATGTTTTATTTTTATTTCCTTAGGTTACTATATGACAATTGTCTGTTTTATATTATACGGATTCAGTTTCGAGTATGTTCTTATTCGAGCTGATCCGGAGACCCCCTGGCGGGGAGGTACCTTCCGGCCACCAGGAGCTGTATTATGATTATTTAACTTTTATTCTTCGTCGTAGACGGTCATTAATGCATGTTTACTTCTAGTTATTATAAAAAAGTTTTTTTTAACCAACTTTGTCTTTATAAATATTATCTTGCATATTAAATTACTATTTGATGGCGATTCTTGCTGTAAATTTTACGGTGTAACTAGGTAACTGTATAATTATTTAAGCTTCTTAGTTTATCTTAATTTGACTCAGCACTTTAAGGCACTATAACTGTTTAACTTTAAAAAACACTTGAGTTAGAATTTTGACAGATCTATAGTATATTCGACTTTAGTACTTTTTAGGCGGGTATCCCTCAAAAAGTACGTTCCTGTGAGAAACACTTCTAGGGTTGGATCTGAAGATTAACATATGGTTAGAACCCCTATCACGTCCCCGTGGACTGCAGTAGGTGAGAGCGGAATAGGTGAAATGCAAAAGCCTATTGGACTGATGATGATGGTCTGCTTGACTATTTATATCATATAGTCTATTGACCATTGTAATTTTAAGGTTCATAATTGTTTGCGCTGTTCGCTCGCGTTGTTTATAATTTAACTTGAATATTTATATAATATTTTCCAAGTCCAAGTTCAAACTTAGGACAGAGTGACAATTAATTAGTAGTTTAAATGTTTTTAGTAGTTCACAATACAAAGTTTCGAATATGAAAGGAATGTTTGACCGTGTACAAAATGACCCTGTAAGTTTTTTACCAGTGGATGAAGCTGTTAATAATAGAGATGATTTATGCTAATCTGTCAAAATGCAAGTAAGTAGGCGTAGTCAAGGCCATGATATCAAAACGCATAGTGAAGATGGAAAGTAACAATAATTTTGCTGTTGCGAAAGTAGCAGTTCCCAAACTGTGGCTCTAGCATCATTAATGTGGTATTTAGTAGCAGAAAACTTATTGTGGAAGTAGAATGAGGCGTCGTAGTGTAGCAATTTCATATTTTTGAATAAACAGATACTATAGCTTTGCTTATTTTGTATTTATTTTTATCTGCAAACATCATTTAGATTGGATCCTTCCGATATGGGTAAAATAGCGTATAGACTATATTGCCGTATTTTCACTTTAAAGTGATTGAATATCTCTTATATATTTATGTCCTAGTACAATATATACTAGCTCCTTATGATATTATTATAACATAAGGTTGGGTTTTAGTTCCTTTCTCAATGGTAGTTGTTCGACTAGTTTACGGTAACTTAAAAGGCTCTGATTGTTAAGTTAAATTTGTTAGCCGTTGTTTTCGGGAATTCTAACGTTAAACACTCCTTTAATCATTCGAGACAATACTTACATGCTTTGTTTTATTCCAAAAGTTAATAAAATATTTTGTGTGACACGATTGCGTATTCAGTTTTTTTATTATTTTAGGCCCTTTCTCTGCAATACCTAGCTCAAATAATTAGGTATCATAAGAATTATCTGAACCATGTTCAGTGGTCTAATTGGGTTTATGAATAATATATATTTTTTCAAACTGATAGTGTGTTGTTTGTTTGCCTCACTTTTCGAAACGATTTCTTGTTTTTGTTTTGACATGTGCTACCGAATCGACTTCCCAGGAAACAGCTACCTGCAGATTTTTAAGGCGTTTTTACTTGCTAGTAGACAAATATCGTGTATGGAAAAAGCATGATTAACCTAACTCTGACGTTCGATGGTTCAAGGTTCACATCCTCTTAGATTAGATATTTCGATATTATTAAGTTGACAATAATGTTTCGGAAGCAAAAAGTGTTGGATGATCCGAAACTTTTCTTTTCTGTAGGAGATCTGACCACAAAAATACGGGCGGTCGGCATCCTTTGTGAGGCAGGCCATTTTGCCTTATGGCCTAATTGAGAAAATAACTAGCGCCAATATCATGAAGGCTATTTAAGGGAGTTTATGTTAATTTATTGGATATCTACATCCACATGAAGCATCCGTGTTCCTGTTGAGTAGTGTTGATCTCGTATGAGCAATCCCTGTAACTGACGATTGGTAGTTGTAGAAAAAGTCTCTAGAATGGGCATTGCTTGTTTGGTTCCGCAGGTTATTACCAGGAAGAACAGGGCTAATAGAACCCCATAGATAGCTCTAGACTAGCATTAAAAATGGACTGTTTAAAATCGCAGGAAATGTTTCAAGAACAGGAATGAATCAAGTTTGAAGAATTACAAGCTGAAGAAGAATCTGCTAGCCTTATCCAGCAAAACCTAGAAACAACATCCAACGATTATAGAAAAGTGAATCGTTACTAGCATTAAAAATGAACTATTGCTCTTCTCTTCGACAAATTATATGTTATGTGCTTATATGAAAAAGTGATTTTATGGGAAGCATTTTGTAAATATGCAAAAGCGATTTGTGGTATATTTTCAGTAAAATTTAAAACAAATAATGTTCATCTGTAAATCAAGCTACCGTGTCTTGTGCGTTATAATAGAAAATAATCTAAAGGACGGACATGTTGTCAGGGCAAATTAATGTATAAAATGGGCGATTACTGGGTTCAGTTTGGTGACACACGCAAATATTTCTCATCTGCCTATCAATTTCATACGTAATCGTTTGAACAGGATTTAATCCTCCAAAATTGCAATATTTTATTTAAAAAACAGAATCCTTGGATCACCATTTTAATTCCAAAATATTTTCCCAATGAGAGAAAGTAATACAATAAAACCAACAGGCAGAAGCGCTTTGGAGATAATGATATTGTGGAATACATTTTCCCGTCACTGTATTACAATACGAAATGCACATCACGGAAAATCCAAATATTGTTATTTCGACTCTTCGTGAGGACTGTTCGAAAAAATACATAGACATTACCAGCCAATTAGCAAGAACCAGCTCAAAATGGGCAAATACACGGAAAATGCATCAATAACCTCTGCCTCGGACAAATACGTGAGAGATAAACAGCATACCTCTAATTACAACGACACAACAATACTTTATAGAGATGTGAAAATCCCAAAATTATTAGGTAATAGAGTTAAAAATATTCAGCAAGCTAACCTAAACTCCGTTATAACAAAACGTAGATCCAATAAAAAAGTTCAACCGAAATCCATGAATACAAAAGACGCTGCTCTTTCACACTGTCTGACTCTACCGGTACCGAATTTAAATCAGACATCTGACAACTTGTTCGTTTAAAGCCGACGCAATCGAATTATAAACTGATCGATCTTCCTTCGGAGGGAAAGGGGTCATTAGGTTCCCGAAAGATGTGTAATAATTCACATATATGCTCACGAAACACGTAGTTCGTAGCTCGATTAGCGACATCACGACGCCAAGTGGATTTTCTTGCTAACATCAATCACTTGGACGTGCTATTGCCTAACGGTTGGAATGGCGCGCGGAAACGGCGTTACTCAGTTTTAACCCATTAATGCCCAGGACTACTTTATGTTTCTAAATCGAATGATTGGAATGGGAATAAAGCTTATATATTTAAATATTTCTACCATTCATCTAAAGTCAACAGCACGGGTATTAAGTTTCGAAAAGAATGCGATAAAAAAAAATTGATTTCACTCAGCCCCTATCAAATCAGTTAAAAACAAAACTACTGCTATTGACGGCCTTCGCCACCCGCTGTTTTTGTAGGGTTTTTCTCTTCTGCCCCTCAGCCGTCGAACTGCATCAGCGGCAAGTCCGACTGTACATATTCAATTTTTATTATATGTTCATTATATCTCAGTTTTTTACTGAGACAGAAACATCGTTTTTAAGCACTGAATGTCAGTTCAATCAGCAATATGCAGGCTTTCAAAAATTCCGATGCCTATTAATTAGCAGGTGATATGAATAAATCCATGTATATTATATACGTACTTTTTCGGTTAAGCGCTAAAAAATTATTATACGTACTTGTATATAAAGTACGATAAATCCATGTTTAACTTTATTCCTTGGCGAATTTTCCGCTTTTTAAAAAGACATTACACAAAAGTTTTTTGGCAATAATTTCCCTCTTCCTGACTTTAACTGTTGGAAACGTAACAGAACTAGAGGGTGACATGAACTGGCATAGAACCAGATGCTAAACTGTTCTTGGCAAATATGTCTGCTGACCGCATCGTTAGTTTCGTCTACCCGTTTTCTCGAATAGATTCTATTATACGGAAAACGAATGCTAAACTTTTCAGTTCAGATAATTTCTTGCGTTATTATACAAGGAGGACATCCAAGTTAAAATGGACCCAACTAAATATTGGCGTCATTGATGTCCGAAACAGCGAGGTTTTAGTTAAATTAGAGGAAAGTTGAATTTTGTGAAGGTACATTCTAGGTACATTGATAGTTTTGCCAAATTGTTCTCAGCTTCCGCGAAATGTCTAAAATTTAAGAAATAGTTTCAAATTAGTCTTTGAAGCGACTTACAATTATTAATTTTAGAGAAATTTGCATCATATAGTTTTTTTTATCTAAATCATAGTGATCTCATATCACTTTCCATTCTAAAGTTATCGCTATCAAGTCATGTTGAGGTGTTATTTTCTAATTTGTATAGTTTTTGAGATATTAAAGAACAGAATAATTTAAAATTTTCTCAAGTATTTCGGTAGCCGAAAGGGCTCGTCCAATATCTTTTGTAGATTAGTGCGATTTTTTTAAATTTTTTCGACAGATCGATCGGAGATATATTGGTCTATGTCACTCATATATGGAGTAGGGCACTTGAGAACTATGGAGAGTCTTCAGCGATTGCGTTGGATATTTCGAAGGCATTGGACGGAGTTTGGCATGACGGATTGCTCTCAAACTGCGGTCGTTTGGACTGCCAGCATCTCTCTACAGCTGGTTTCAGTTTCTTTAAGAACCAATCTCTGTACGTTGCAGTTGATGGTCACATCTCAGACACATTCACCATTAATGCGAGCATGCCTCAGGGCAAAATTATTTCACCAACTCTATTCCTCATCTATATTAATTACCTGCTGATCGCAACCAATAATCCTATTTACAGCATTGCTGATGACAGTACCGTTGTCTCCCAATTTAGATCAGAAAAAAAAACCTTGACCAGCCACTGATACTTATCACCGCAGACAGGAGCAGGTTACAACGATTAGTGAAGATCTGGAGAAATATGTCCTGGCATGACCACGTTGCTATCATCGCAAAATGAGCCTCTCAGAATCTTGGTGCGCAATTTCTCAAGAAAAAAACTGTATACCCCGCAGCAGCTGTTCTTGCTCTACAAAGCGCATCAAATAAGACCGTGCTTGGAATATTGCTCACACATCTGGGGTGCCGCCCCTAAGTACACCCTAAAGCTGGATTCTTTTAAGAAAAGAGCTGTGCGTCTCTTCGGCGCTCCGGGATAGTCTGGAACATCGCAGACATGTCCGAAATATCCTTATCCTTATTTCCCAGGATTTAGCCCACCTTATCCCGCCCACAGGCAGCGCCTGTCAGACAGTCACGTCACGACACACGGCAAAAGCGTACTCGTTCGTCGTACAAATGGAAACTTCTAGGACATCGCTTTACGAGGGCTCCTTTGTCTCGCGCACTGCATCCTTGTGGAACTCACTCCCAGGACATCTTTGTCCGCCTAATTATAACATACAGCTATTCAGAACCGTGCCAATCAACATCTTCGCACACACACCGCTAGTCGAGTGCCAGGGAATCTCCATTTAGTGTGTGTGTGCCACAGTGCCACTGCCATAAACAAAAATTGGACCTTTTAACATGCATTTTTCGAGCGTTATAAGATCCTTTACACAAATAGTGCACTATATAAAAATCGGCCTTTCCTATTGGTCGATCTGCATGGCCCTCCGCTCGCTTCGCTCGCTACGTGGGCTCAAGAAAAGGAATCTAACCAGGTGCTAACCCAAGACATACCCAAAATCAAGAAGAAATCTGTTTAGAAACATAATCTTAAAAAAATAATAAAAAATAGCAACCGGGTTCGAACCTAGGTCGTCCAGGTGAGACCCAGCTGTATAAGCCCCTACACCACGAGTGCTCTTGACAGAAATCGATTGCATCACACAGACATATCGTAATACGAGATGTATCGATCAATAGGAGAGGTCGATTTTTTACATAGTGCACTATTTAAGTAAAGGATCTTTAAATCCATTTTTCGACTGGATACATAATATGATTGTTTCACGATGAGAACAATTGATTTCTCACCAGGCTGCCTCTGCGCAACTTAGGTATTGAGATTCCATCAAATTTTTTGGTGTAATCCTATATTTTTAGGGTCTGGTAATGGTATTGAAGCCCCAAAGAGAGTTACTAGTTAATTAAGTTAATTACTCTATCAGAATCTTTTTTCAGACTGATAAAGAAAAAAAATGGTAATTGGGGTGATATGGTCGTAGATTATCGTTTCCCAATTGGTGCAGAAATTTCTTGGGACGTTGTGCAAATTCACTCTTTCAGACGATGCAGTTATTCACCATTGGTTCAAGTACTCTAAAAAGGGTTTGGTTTAGTCCTGGTTAGAACTCAAAATTAACATAAGAAAAAGAGAGAAAAAAATTATTATAATCTTTAATTTAGTTAATTAAGTTTGGTAGCATTCTACTAATACGATAAATATATCTTAAAAATATCTTTAATTCTATCACAAATCGACATAGTTTTTCTTTTTCTAAATGAGGTTCTGCTCTATTTTGTTAACTGAGTGAATGTTTAAAAATGCAGTGAAATTTTTCATTGGTGCAAGTACGGTGAAGAAAAGAAATGCGTTAGATTGTAACTGTAAGCCAAACAAATTGGCGACACGAGCTAAACACACAAACACCAATCTCCAAAACTAGTTTTTTGTCTAAAACAATATAACATCACGCAAAAGAGTAAACATTAGCTATAATTTTAGAGATTTTGGAGAATTACCTACCCTTATTAAGCCAGCATCCCCAAGTCTGGATAGGGAAATAATGAGAATGTTATGGTGATGAGCCGTCGAGACGTTTTGCGCCGGCTGACATAAAGCCTGAGATATTAATGCTTTATGAGGCAAGGCGCGATTCAATAATCCTTTAGGTGCCGCCAGAATCGAGCTATTGTCTAGTCTTCAACCAGGTATAATGTATTTAAAGACTGTGTCTCTCAAACCGATATAGATTCTACAAAAAACATATTTTCTATAATGTGGTATTTCGTTATTTATTTATTTATTTAATTATCTAATACTAATACCCTGTTCGTGCACTGTCCTAAAATAATGGGAACAAGTAAATATGTACCTACGTTTTTCGTGCATTATTACTAACCATCCATCTAAATACACACATACGTACATATGTATTAGACATATTATTCACATTATGTATCTATATCTATAAAATATATACAGACACCTTGCTTTTACATATTTAAAATTATACGTGCCAATTATTATCGAAACTCTACTGTAATTTCCTAATACAATCGGCAACAGCGCAGAAATCAAACGAGATCAGTTTGCAATTCTGCCGGTTGCAAATGGCTTCTTAAATCGACATTTAGTGTTATACTGTTGCATTTTTGTAAATTCGAAAGTATTTTTATGCTTTTGAGTGTCTGAAACTTGTTCCCAATATTTCGTTGTATATTTAGGTATACAATTTTTTAATGTTAGGCGTATTTTTAAATAAGTGAAACTATATATATTTCGGAAACACCTGTTGCTTGACGGTTGGTGTTCTCTTTCACTGTGTAGTACGTCATATTTTTAACTTTTATCGTGTTTAATTGTATGTTGTTTCCGGTACTTTTATGGCAACTTAGTGTAAGTAATTACGCCTTAGGAATGTTGCATACCTGGCTGCAATGGTGACTATAAAAATGGGCCTAAAGGTCATGTTTTAGGTTTTCCAAAGGACGTAAGTTTTCAACAAAAATGGCTAATATTGAAACTTCTTTGTATAGCGAGTCAGTTTGTATTTCAACATCAAAATTTAAAACGCCGTTTATTTCACATACTTTGGACGATATGCAGTCAGTATTATTTGAAGCCACATATTCTACAAAGTTTTCGAAATGATAATAAAATAGTACATGCTTCAGATTTTATTTTTGAACAATTAGCATTGCTTACAACTGCAAAAGAAAGATATACCTAGGTGTTCAAATAGTACCTACAATATTCTTATATTCTATTCTCTATACTCTTAGTCCATAAAACATGGATTACAAACGAAATAAGACCACTTTCCCCTACGCTACAGGAAATGCGCCAAATAAACAAAAGGATCAATAATCAATTTTATAATAATAGGTACAAAGAACTAAAATTATATTACAATAAAAAAATTAAAGTCACAAAAAAGACATTATTTAATGATAGTAGATTAAAGAATGCTATAAATATAAACAAAGAAGGCTGGTCGATAATTAGGGAAAACAGGAAATGTAGTCAAAGAAACTTAAATATTGCAAAAATAAATTCTGAACAAGGTCATATCACCGATATCAGGGATATCTGTGAATCTTTTACATACATACGTACATATTTCGCCAATTTTGCAAATAGTAGCGACCCCCCTCAGAAAACAGATACAAACACTATACCAATAGAAACAAACTCATTGTTCCTATACCCCGCTACTCCTCAGGAAATACTTGCCTTAAAACATCATGCAGTATAGATGATATACCAGGTAACATTATTATTTCTATAAAGCACATCATTTCCCCTATACTATCGGACTTAATCAATTTGGGCTTTATCCAGGGTAAGTACCCCAGCTTACTTAAAACTTCGAAGGTCATACCAATTTTTAAACACAAAGGCAGTATGCTCGACATGGAAAACTATTGCCCGGTAGCTCTTCAGTACCATATAGCAAAAAATTTTTAATTATTGCCCGGTAGCTCTTCAGTACCATATAGCAAAAAATTTTTAATCTTGCTTTAATAAAAGCCTTGCTAAATATCTGGAGGACAACTCATTGCTGTCAAAATGTCAAAACGGTTTTAGAGCTAATTTATCTACTAACACAGCACTAGACAGTGCTCTGCAACATATTTATAATTGTTTAAATAATAAGCAAGCAATACTAGGCATTTTCTTTGATATGAGTCGTGCATTTGACACCGTCGATCATGACTTACTTTTAAAAAAAGCTTAATAATATGGGTATCAGAGGCCCAGCCAATTCATGGATTCGAACATACCTTTCAAATAGAAAGCAATGCGTCGTTGTTAACGGTGTGAAATCCGCGACTCAAGAGGTGTATCGGGGTACCCCTCAGGGCTCGTGTTTGTCCCCTGCATTGTTTAATTATTGTTATATTAATGGCCTCCCAAAGTCCCGGAAAATCTGTTTGTGTTATATGCGCATGACAGAAACATCTTGGTTACCAGCGAATCCAAATCGGAGCTTACTGAAAAGTCAAATACATGTTTTGAATACGTCAACCATTGGTGCAAAGACAATGGCATTAAGCTAAATAGAGGTAAATCTGTGGTCATGCACTTTGTCACAAAAAATACCACCGTTGAAAATTTGGACTGAACCAAATTCCTGGGCCTACACTTAGATTCAAAGTTAACTTGGAATTGTCACACAGAAAAAATTCTTCCAAAATTAAGCTCTTGTTCGTTTCTAATACAAAACATAAGGGACACAGTATCACTAGATGTGTTAAGACAGGTCTGGACAGAATATTTATAGCACAGAAACGCGTTGTCCGGTATATGGGGCGAGCAAAAACTA
>MU181933.1:362818-406710 GCA_016904865.1 Pissodes strobi | reverse complement strand
CAACACCCATAATCACAATACTAGACATAGCAATGCCTTAAATGTACCATTTTCAAGACTTAGTATCGGACAGCAAAGTCCACGGTATATTGGACTTAAGGCTTACAATCATGCTCTATATATCCATAAATGCTTCAAAGAAGACGACAACTTAACACTTATTAAAAACAAAATGAAATCTTTTCTTATCGGAAAGTGATTTTAGTCGGTCGAGGACTTTAAAAAAAAAAACTAAAGCAATGTGAGTTTGATATTACTTTTGGTTTGTATAAATATAGTTTTACAATGTTTATATGTATTTTTCCATTTTTTTTTTATATCTTATTGGTCATTTACTGTTGTATTTGTGATGTGTATTTTCCTATACACGTGCTTATAATATTTTAAGTGTTTATACATTGTAATATTCAAAAGCGAAATATGTCTTATCTTATCTTCTCGTATCCACATGCATACAAATACTTAAGATATTACGGGTCTCTTATTTTAACACATTCTCAAACTCTAATGGGTATTTGTAATAAACATATGAGTGATCCCCCATACGGATGAAAAAAATATCGTTTTAAACTATGTTTGAAATGTGTTTGCTAAAAGAACATGAGAGATTTTTGACACCGCTTTTAGATGTAGGCCAAATGCCTGCATAAATATTTTTATGACTAAACATATATTTCTTTTGGGACCTATTTCTTTCATGGCTTGTGTTCTATAATATATAGTTTTTATACCTAAACACTAACTTAAACACTATGTTAGGCTCGACGTTAGGTAAATGAAATTTGAAACTGCATAACATGCATACCTACATTATATCTACTAAAGCAAATATTTTTTTATCGAATATCTTTTATTATCTTGTAATAATAATTAAGATAAGGTGTCAAATAGTTGTAGTATATTTTTTTTTTATACATAAACACATATCTTGAATTTTGGCGCAGGTGTAGAAGAGTTGGGAGCCTGCATTTAATACTACACCAAACCACCAAGTATTAAACCAAAACTCAAACATAACTTTTGGAATTTGTCAATGAGTCTGTCATATTGCTAGCATTCTTTAAAATAAGTTAATTATTGATATTTTTCATAAATATTAGTGTATGTACCCCCTCATATGATTAAAATTGCACGGCCTACATCGACGACGTCACACGACAAACACTAAGGCCTAATTATTGAGTTGGTTTTGGGCAAACGGGGTCCAGACTGCGGTATATCGAGTGTGTAGTTAGTAATTAACTATTTACAAATTTGTCTAATAAATAAAAATGTATAGTTTGGGTTTTAATAGTTTCTAAAAGGTTAAACGTTAAACGGGTGCTTTTATTGAGGAATGGTTTTTGAAAACAGGGAAAAATTTACAAATTGCACGCATTTTAAAAACGGTGGGAGATGGGTATAGGAACATGTATGAAAATATTGTAGGTGTTTTTGTTTATTCAGTGCTTTTCCAAGAATTTCATATCGAGCGCGACAGGGGTATGATCTTGATTATTGTATTAGGAATAACATAAACATAAACTGTTTATAATATCGATGTATTTCCTTGATTTCCTAATTAAACCCCCTTTGTTCTAGATGTAAAAAATTGATCTGTGTCAAATTTAATTTTGCTTTTGTATTCCCAAGATTTGTACCTTGGTAATTTCGTCAATTTTATATACTTTTAAACTAGATTCATCAGAATATCTGAAAATAGAACGTATGGTTTTCTTGCAGGATGTTTATTAAACTTATGATTTGCACAATACCTATAATCAATAATCGATCTGCAATAATTGGTCGATGTTATATTTCTCCTACAATATTGTTTTATTGGCAATGCTGAAACAGATCTTGCATTCGATGCGCGTTTTGCTAACCATGTTAGCATCATCAGGAGATGAATAAAACTATTTTAATCATCTCCTTCCTGATGATGCTAGCATCGCTAGCGAAATATCTATCAAGTACAAAAATTTTCTTTCGATATGGATCTAAAAGTGTCTTTTACAGATTGCAAACAGTTCAAGACCCCAACTTAAATATCATATTTGGTTGCAAACACTCAGCACTACTCAGCAGTTACGCTGAGTTGTTCTAATCTTGTAGAGCGATGTTCTAGATGTTTCCAGTTGTACGATGAATGGGTGTGCTCTTGTCGTCTATCGTGACGGTCTAACAGACGTTGCTGGAGCGGGATGAGGCCGGCCAAATCCTGGGAACACTTGCCCTGAAAATATCTCTAAAACAGAGGGATCTCGTCTGGGGTGTTCCAGGCTATCCAGATCCCGGGTCAACATCGGGTCGCCGACGAGACCCTCAGCTCCCATCTGAATCAATTTTAGAGTGTGCTTTGGCAAGGAACCCCAGAACTATGAGCAATATTTTAAGTCCGGTCTCACTTGTGCATTGTAGAGCAATGGCAACTACTGCGGTGTATCCAGTTTTTTATTGCGAAAGAGCGTATCAAGCTTCTACGACGCTAATTTTGCGATGTTAGCAACGGGACCATGTCAGGACAGATTGCTGTTGATGTAGAAACTCAGTAATCCAATTGACGAGGATTTTTTCGCAAACGTGGGCGCTTGGGTTTTTGCTGCATTAAACTGGACCAAATTCGTGTCACTCCAAGTTCAGACTTTCTCCGGGTCTTGATTAATTGTTGTAATCTATTGCTATCCGCGGTGATAAATCTCAGTCGCTTGTAAACGCTTTGGTAGTCTAAATTGGGAGACAAGGATACTGTCATCTGCAAAACTGTAAACAAGATTATTGATTCGGTCAGCAGGTCATTAATATAGATGAGGAACAGAGTTGGCGAAAGTATTGCGGTCTGAAGCACGCCTGCATTAAGGGTGAATGTGTCTGAGATGTTTTTATCAACTGCAACATCCAGACATCGGTTTATAAGGAAACTGGCAAGCCAGCTAAAGGGACACGCTAGCATAATGAAGGAGGGCAGTTTATTGAGCAATCCAAAATGCCAAACTCTCTCGAATGCCTTTAATATATTCAACGCAATTGCTCGGGATTTTCCGTAGTTCTCAATTGCTCTACTCCATACATGGATAATATAAGCCAAGATATCCTTTCGATCGCTCTTTGCGTAAGCCGTATTGGTTATCGCTAATTATTGTGTTAATCTCCAGGTACTTAAGTAGTTGTTGATTGACTACACGTCCCATGAATTTGGATGAATTATTGGAAGCAAGGGAATTTGGCGATAGTTTAAGGGCGGGGATTTCTTGCCTTTTTTGGAACAGGTTACACTCGAGCGACTTTCCAAGATGATGGGTAAATGCGTTTTTGGTAAGACAGAGAAGACAGCCTAAGAAAAATGGATGTTGCTTGGGTGGCGCAGTTCTTTAACACGGACGATTGCGTCCGGTCCTGATACCTTTAGCGTATCTAGCTCTTTGAGGATTTTATGAATACCACGGAGATGAAACTTAACTTCCGCCTTGGTAGTGTTGACGTGGAATATGGCGGGAAGAGTCTCGCCTTGGAAAACAACGCTAAAGATATGTTTCAAGGTTTGAGTAAATTTTTGAATAAGAATAAAATAAATGTTAATAATTGCTGTTGCCAATCTTATGCTGACGTTTCTTCAATGAGCGGAAAGTACAATGGCCCTCAAGCGTTTCTACTGGCAGAAAATAAATAAGCATTTTTGTAAATTGTGTCACGTTTTGGAAAAACTTTACGTATACTTTACTGCCTCAAGTAAGAGGTATAAAATTTTAACCGATTGCTTGAAAAAGATGAGGTGAAAACTGCTGACTTAGTTGATTCTGATTGCACAGTGCATGAGAATGAAACACAGCTAAAACACTAAATATACGTTAGCTTACCACCTCTTGACTGTGTCCAAACACCAGAAGTTGAGGAAACCCATTTCGAACTCAGAATTTCATGCCAATCATAGATCACTTTGAATCATTATGGGTTTCTCAAAAAGTTAAATACACTTAGTAATAAACAGTTATATGCAGCAGTTAAAAACTTTGAAGAAACATGTAATAGTGACTTAGACCATCAACTAGGTAATGAACTAATTCAGTTCAAGTTGTTTTACCATAAGTTTATGAAAAATGACGACGATAATGAAAAAGTCATCCTATTACTAAGATTGGCTTAAGAATGTGCCTGTCACTTATGGTCACAAACAGCAGTGGAGAGTGGTCGTTTTCAAGATTGAAGTTGATCGAAAACAAGCTTCGAAGTTCCATGTTAAAAGACAGACTCAACCCTTTAGCATTACTCAACATCGAAAGTGATATTTTAATACAACAAGGTTATGAAGATATTATAAGTATGTATAAGTGTGTAATTAGTCAACAAGCCATTTAGATTATGTGACACTATCGTTTTGGTTAGATTGCTTGGAAAAGATCTGTATTTGAAACAATTAAGTTATATTATCTTAACGATGCCCATTTCTTCAAATTTTTATCATTTCATGAAGCACTACAACATAATTTTATCCATAATACCGAAACGACGTGACGCGCGTTTCGCTTAGCATTTTAGCATCATCTGGAAATGATTGAGCAGGCTTTGCTTACTGGCCCACAGGTCCTAAATAAGGCGTTGATGGTAAGCAGAATATAATTGAAAATACAGATAATTTTGAAACTAAATACAAGTTGCATCACATGAATTAAGATTAATGATGATCTATAAAACACAAATCATATGTAAGTAAGAACCAGTGGGCTATACTAACGTACTGTTAGTTCCACAGAAATATTTGATAAAATCTATATTATATTTGCACCTTCTGTATCTTTTAAGTAGATATGAGCTAAACTATTTATTTATTGAAAGTTGTTCACAATATTTAGCGTATAACTCTAAATATGACAACTATGTTTAACTGTTACGAATCTTTTAAGCCAATAAATTCATCAAACTTTATTTGCCATATGAAGATATAACTGCCTTTCATTAAAACGTTTGCTGTCAAGTACTCCAATTCCGACATTAGTTTCTCATATACTGAAAATGCAACTAAAAATTAATAAATATTAAAGATCTTAGCACTAAAATTTAATTCCATTTTTAGCGCCGGCCATCTAAATGAAAATTACGCTCGTTAAACAACCTTAATGAAAATACTGACAACGAAATTTTCCGCGGCAGCAGGTGTTTTTTATTCCATAAATACTATAATGCTCCTCTCGGGATTTCAATCATGAAAGTGTTTGTTGTTGTTTTAATTAAGTCAATTATTCCAATTTTATTTTACAATTTCGTGGTATGGTACCTTTGCGTGAGCCAAACGTGTTAATTAATTTTGTGCTTATTACTATAACAAATTTATACATTTATTACCATTCGCGCCAAGCTATTATTAATTACAAAACAAGTTAAAACTGAAAAGGGAACAAAAACATGTTAATTAAAATTACGCAGAGAATAAATACAAGTTACACAATGTCTCTGACATACTTGAGACTAACAGGCGTCAGCTTTCCTAACAGGATGTTATTTTTTAATGAGAATACCTAACTGGCAACCAAAAAATAGTAAAAAGTACTATTTTTTTATTACAATCATTATAAAACGTAATTCTAAACTTTACACTCGGAGCAAAATAAAAATCCGTATTTTTGAGTCTTAAAAGGAATTGGCCTTAATTCCCAGCCTGATTGTCAGAATGGATTAAAATATTTTAAATGCGTATTTTAAAGTTGAATACTGCATTTAAATTTATAGACATGTCTGTAATCCGTAAACGAAATTAAAATTATGTCTTTAATTCTGGATCTCTGCCTATGAATTGAGGAATTCACCCTTATTCTGACATTCTAAATCAGAATTAAGGCCGTTTTGGTAATTCTGAGTGCATAACTTAGAATTAAGCTTAATGCTAGCTTTGAAACTAATATTTAAGGATATTTTTCTTAATTTTAAATTACAAACACAGCATTAAGCATGTATTCTTCATTCTGAGGCTTAATTACGCCTAATTCTGAGTTTGGCACTATTTTGCTTAATTCGGATGGAATTAATCCCATTTTTTACTTCCCCAGGACAAATTATAATTTTTTTGAAACTTGCATTTAAGCATTCGAACCTTAACTTGTGTTTTTTTGCTGAGTTTTGGTCTCAAAATCCAAAATTGAAGATCAGTTCGTAATTCTAACTTTAAAAATTGGAATTAAGTCTAATTTTGACTTCTCAAGTTTGTTATTAAGGATAATTCTTTAATTTTGACTTTAAACTGGAAGTTAGGCCTAGCACTGGCTTTAAGAGTTGTGATTTTCAATTTAAAAATTTTACATTTTCCGATTTTGATATTCGGAGCTCAACGTAATTCTAATTTTGAAGATTCTAATTTTCCATACTCAAAATTAAAAATTTTTGCCTAATTCTGAGTTTGAAGCTCCGAAATGAGCTTAATTTTATCTTCGAAAATTCTGACTGAAGTAGTAGTAGTAGTAGTAAGGGTGGAGGGGCCGAAGCCCGGTAAGTAGGCCTATAAGTCCCTTTTCACGATCCCCGATTCGCCCTCCCCTACCTGGCTACTTCCAACACCCGGCCCGCACTGAAACGGCCCGTCACCTTGATAAAGGTGAGGACGTCCTCCCAGTCCAGATCCTTTAGATCTTCCCGAGCAAGTGTTGGTGCTCCCAGTATCTTCCTCCTTAGGCGACTCCACCTATCGCAAATTCCTATGTAGTGGTATGAGGACTCCACCCCTGTCCCGCAGTTCGGGCAGAGTGGGCTGTCCCTCACGCCGATAAGGTGCAGATGTCTGTTTAGGCTTCCATGCCCAGTCAGAATACCTACCAAATTCCTGATGTCCTCTCGGCTCTTTTTTAGCAGTCGCCTTGCTCTGGATCCGTCAGGATTTAGAATCATTTCCTTGGCTTGTCTGCATCCTTCTTTTCTTCTCCAATTGTGCTTTGTCTTGTTCCAGGCCCAGTTATTTAGTTCCTGAGAGATTTGCCTTTTATTTAAGCCCAGGCCAGGTTCTGGACCAACGAGGTGGCTCGTTGAGCCTTGTCTTGCCAATTCATCGGCCCGTTCGTTGTCCTCGATGCCACTGTGCCCTGGAACCCATCTGAGTCTTACTTCCTTGCGCACAGCCAATCTGTTTAGGGCGTCTCTATATTCCTGAACTAGCTTACAGCTTGCCCTGGGTCTTTGAGTCGCCCTGAGAGCGGCTTGGTTGTCTGAGTAAATATAAATACTCTCTACACCTTCTGTTACCTCCGCCTTGGTTGCTACTTCCAAAATAGCAAACACCTCCGCCTGGAAAACAGTGGCATATCTCCCCAGCGAAGTGCTTTCTCCTGATCAATCCAGATCGGGAAGTCCGGCAGCCCCAGGATGATGTTCAGTGCTGCTCCGGGAGTTGTTCTCAATGCTCCGGTAATACCCAAACAAACCATCCTTTGCAGTCTGACCAGTTTCTGGGCATTAGTGGCTCTGGCCACCAGACCACGGATCCGTAGGAAATTCTCGGTCTTATCACAGCAGTGTACAGTCACTGGAGGATGTAAGGTTTGAAACCCCACTTCCTACCGACCGTTCTCCTTAGTTGCCACATAATCGCGGTTGTCTTATTCACCTCCTGTTCAACGTGTGCCTTCCACGTCAATTTACTGTCTAAAATAATTCTGACTCAAACTCAGAATGAAAAGATTTGCAAAATTCAGAGTGTGAATCTCGAAAAGGAGCTTTTTTATTTTTGAGCCATTCTGATTTTCAATTTCTAAATTAAGCCATTTTAAATTCTGAGTTTAAAACGCGAAATTAAAGGAATAAGTGTATTCCTGATTGCTTTTTAATCTGGCCAAGTTGGTGAAGCCAAAAAAACCATAAAGCGTTGTTGCTGAGTGAGTTTCACTCATGCGGTGTAATATTTCTTTCGCTTCTAATCAGTCCGCTCTGACTGATTTAAACATTGAACCAGTTCTATGTATAATATTATCCAAATCGCCGCACGATAAGACTTGGGTTTTATTATCTCTAGAACTAAGTTTGGCAAGTTTATAAGAACTAATATTAACGCCAAATGCACCTAATGATATCTTTCCTCGCTCTTTTCCTAGCCGAACTTTAAATAAACCCGAAACTACATACGTTAAATAATTAATAGCTGCAGGACCACAAAAGCTCTTTAATTAAAAAGATGTTAATGACTATATACCAACCACGAAATTAGGTGTAGCGATGGAGTACGGGCTTGATAAATGGCCTTAAATTAGAATTCCTTCCTGAGTACAAGGTGCCGTATAAGACAGGGGAATCCTGGTGGGCCATTTAATCTTTACTCTGGAGGTTATTACCTCGGTCAAAGGCGACTGATAAAATTAGTTTTGGTGTGTCCGAGAGAGGCAACTTTTAAGTCCGTTTGGGACTTAAAATTTCTAATAATAGCCTTGCAACTGATCTTCTATTATCTTTCATAAAACACGACGTCCAATGTATATTCCTGTTGTAAAGTTGAACATCAAAACATTTCATATTATGTATATCCCTCTGATCACTTACGGTGCTATTTAATATACTGAGCAACAATCAATTGTAGGTAGATCATTAAAAATATATAAATATACTGCAGGTATTTTGGTTGCTGATGTAGAAGAAACCATCTCCGAATTATATTTTGAAATCTGTATACAATTTTGAACAAGATTAAATAAAGTCTCTATACAGCTTTAGACAGCTCTCATACAAGTATAGATAGGCATTCCCAAGAGCTAAATGTTGTACACTATAAATACTTTTTTAACAAATAAATCCTTATAAATCCTCCCAAATCAATAAATCATCTTTAAATCCTTAGTAAATCTAAATCACCAAAATTATTTCAGGCTGTACACCATAAATCAGCAGATATTTACCCCTCGAGCATTGCTGAAATAAAAGGGCATGGAACCAGCAATGTACTTCTACTTTCTGATATAGTAAACACCACAAAGACACTTCACTATTAAATGCTGCTTGAATAATAAAGTCAGGCTAAGCTTATTGAAAATTTTCGCTCGCCTTGATAAATAAGTCGGTAATAATTACTATTTTATTCCTATCGCTTATAATTTAGCCATCCGCCAGTCACGCGTGTCATCTCCATACAGAGTTTGAGTGCCTCATATATTAATGAAACAAATATCCCCTGCCTGTTGGTGACATGAATGTGAGAACTATATATTTTGCCGAGATATCAAGTTCTGGATATACATTCAACGAAACCACGGGAATATTCACCCATTTTAATTATTGTTAAACGTAAATGTTATATGTATATAAATATTATAGTAAAATTGTTAATAATTAAACTTTTATATTTTATGGCTGGGTTAAGAATGTAGCGTTTTTTTAATACGCTAATTTGTGAAGTCTGAGGAGCGCCAGAACAATATTTTAAAGTGATTTTCTTAAATTCAGTAATACATGTTTTTAGTGCAAAAAAAGATAGTGATTCTAATGTAAAGGATCACCCACAGGCAGCGGCGCAATACTGCCGCTGCCGCAAACGACAATGTACATGTCAATGCAAACGACGCGACTAAAGATATTTTACCTGTCTTTGGTCGCGGCACCGCTCAATACCTCCTAGAACTAGGCCAGACGGCTTACGCGTGAGGTCATCAAACGTGGTCTTAACTTATTTACAGGCATATATTGATTTTTTTTTGTTTTCTAGCCTTGGTCAATATCAGGTTGATGTGAATTCATCTCGCTCTCGTTATTGAAAGTTTCACTAGTAATGGGGAGGCCATTATTAAGAGGAATTGATATCATGTTATCAATTGCATCGATTAAACATTCTAATTCATCCAAACTGCCGATTATAAATGGGCATTTTAAATTTATTATTGAAACAGTAATAGACTGGCCATATAAAAATGTTTCTAAGTTAAATTATTATTTATTACAATCGCCCAAGATATTATAGGACCAAGATTATACTCAAGCTTAAATAAAGTTATTTTATCTATAGCTCTTACTGGAAACCACCCTACCTTAACAATACAATTTGAAAGTAGTTTAAAAACTCCTCAAAATTTTTGAAACATGTAGCCTCTCTATGGATAGTAAACTCCTCTTTACTTTGTTGTATTGCTTGCAACAATTGTAATTCCTCAAGTTCCTTAGGTTTTCGTCATTACTTTTACCAACAAAAACATTTTTTGAAAAGTAATTGGGGCAGTTTGGAAAAATTAAATATACTGTAACTATTTTACCTGACTTTGGATGCTGTTGTGAATTAATACAAATTATATTACCTGCAAAAAAATGTAACTCACACACTTTAGTGTTTTTATTGGGCACTAAATTGTCTCGCGGGATAGGTTGAAGCCATTTCTTTTGCAACACATCAATTTTTGGAGAGCTAAAAACTTGAACTTTAGGTCCGTTCGAGTAGTATCCACGACAGCCTGGTGCACAACATCTGGACGGCATTGTTCACATAAATTTAAGCACACTAAAGGATTGATATTATAAAGAAATAAATCGAAAAACAATTAATACAGCGGTCGAAAGTAGGCTGGCACACTGGCAACTGACAGGAGGCAGCGTTGCCACGTTTTTAAGAACCGTCTCATCCTGAAACTGCTAGCGACAGCCCAAATATTAAATCGTTTGCATTGGTCGTTGTGCAATGGTAAAAAATTCATATTGTTAAGTATTTGCAGAATTGCCTCGTTCTGACCATCAGGATTTGGTTCGTCTGGGATGGTAGAGTTAGTTTCATACATTATTTGGGATGTAAACTATTTAACGTATATTTAGTTGGACTTTAATTTTTACAGCATTTGTTGAATGACATTTGAAATTATGTTTTTAAATATTTATACAAAATAATTATGTTATTGGTTAGCAACGTTTATTTTCTTAAAGGTTTTGATTCCGTTATTGCTTTACTTTGCGGTTTTTATATATTTACTTTTCGGATTTTAAATATTTATTTATATTTAATATAACTATACTATAATATACCAAAGCAAACTTTTACATTAAGTATCTAATATATTGTTAATTGTAACCTTGGAATCCAAGACAAATATTTTATATTTCTTTGAAAAATAATTTGTGGCAAACTAAAGTGAGTAGCTCAAATTGTGATAAAGCGCCCAATCTGGCAGCACCGGATACAGAATACATCCATGACGTCGAGATGGCAATTGACATTCCAGTCGCCCAGCGTGGCATTCAACGTTAAATACGGAAGTGGGCGCGATAAAATAATTAATACTTTTACTGGGCTCCTCTTGGCTCTTCTTAATGTTTTTCTTATAGCAAAAAATTATAGACCACTTAGGATGACGTCACTGCTAATTTTAATATTAGCTAGTTGGCCTAGTTATAGGAGGTAATGCACCGCTGCGGAACAATATATTGTACGGTATGGACGCATTCAGACCAGTACGTGCGATTTCCGTTATAGTCGTGGCAGTGCAGCGCCATTTTCCTGCGACGCTGCATACACTATTCTACCGCTACCGCTGCAGTTTCGCGTGATTAGAAAATTAAAAAATGATATCATAAGGAAAATTATTGGGACCTCTAAGCAGTATCCTATATTATATGATTTAAATAATGAGGTTTATGAAAATATAAGAAAAAATTATTTAATTTGGGATTAGATAGTCGGAGTGAAAAGAAAATGGTAAATTTATGTGCTTAATTTTTTAGTATTTTTCGTTTGTTTCGTAATATTAGTGCAAAGGAAATTAAACTAAGTAAAAAACAGCACTGCGCAAATGAATAGAAACTAGTCTAAAGCACAGGATAATCTCAGCCACTCTGGGAGAAACAACCACAAAGGCAGCGGTGGGAAGAGGATGCCCCCAGGTGGGAGTTCTATCTCCACTACTACGGGCCATATTAGTGGACGACTTATTACAAAAACTGTCTGCAGAAGGCTTTTACTGTCTAGGATATGCAGACGACCTAACGATTGTAGTACGAGGCAGATTTGCCAGTACTCTCTCAGAGAGAAGCCAAAAAGTTCTCAAAATAGTGGAGAACTGGTGTAAAGATGAACAGCTATCAGTTAATCCAAAAAAGACGATAATCATTCCATTTACTAGAAGGCGAGCCCTTACAGGACTAAAACCACTGGCGATAAATGGAGAAGAAATACCTTTTTCCAAGGAAGCAAAATGTCTAGGAGTCATATTTGACCAGAGGCTTACCTGGAAACCACACATCCAAAAAGCAACTCAACAGTTGCGCTAGGAAGATGCAGAAGGATGTGCGGAAAGAATTGGGGCCTCAATCCCAAAATGACGCTGTGGCTATACACAGCAGTGGTAAGACCAATGATAGCGTATGGTTCAGTAGTATGGTGGACAAGAACCATGCAGGCGGAGGCAAAAAGGCAAATAAGTCGCGTTCAAAGGCTAGCATGCCTGTGCGTCACTGGAGCCATGAGCACAACGCCCACTGCGGCTCTAGAAGTCCTACTAAACCTACCACCAATCCAAACATACATACAGGGCGAAGCACGCTCCGTCACATACAGGCTATCACAAGACCAAAAACCGATTATAGGTAGACATAATACCAAACAAGAGAAGCTAAACAAAGAAATCAAGGCAGATGACATCCTGGGATTGCCCACGGATAGCACCATAGCCAAGTACAGCTTTGTCAAAAGTACTCGACACATATTCCAAACAGGAATGATTGGAAAAATGCCCCCCCAATTAGGGCAAATGTGATCTTGTACACCGACGGCTCAAAAACACGGGAAGGAGTAGGAGCCGGAATATATGAACCAAGGACGAAAACAAGAATTTCGATTTCCATGGGCAAACTAGCGACAGTGTTCCAAGCGGAAATAACAGCAATAGAACAGTGTGCAAAGGAAATAAAAAGAGATTGCAACAAAACAACAATTGCGATCTTCTCCGACAGCCAAGCGGCAATAAAAGCTGTGTAATCCAACAAAATAACATCGAAATTGGTACTGGATTGCCACAATGCTCTGAATGACATAGGAAGTCAACATAGAGTGACACTTTCATGGGTACCTGGGCATGAAGGCTATCAAGGTAATGAAACTGCCAACGAAATAGCCAGAGAAGGCTCGTCTAGGCACATGATAGGACCAGAACCGTTCTGCGGGATAGCCAAACCAATCGCTAAAACAGCCATAAAGAAATGGATAGCAGAAGAATCCCGAAAATGGTGGAACAACACTTTGGGACAAAGACAGGCCAAGGAATTTATAATAGGTCCATCGGCCAAACTATCAACAGACCTGCTAAGCTACGGCAGGAAGGCTGTCAGGATAATTGTGGGTCTGCTGACGGGCCACCGCCGGCTGAAAAAGCACCTAAGCGTCATAGGTTTGGCAGAAAATAGCGAATGCAGGTTCAGCCAGGAGGAGGAGGAGACGGCATCTCACGTGCTATGCCACTGTGAAGGCTTATCGAGAGTGCGCTCCCAACTACTTGGCGTACCTAAACCAGATTCTAATAGCTACACGACGGAGCCACTATCAAGGTTGTGGGGTCTAATCAGAAAGACAAAACTGGATGAAGCTCTATAATATGGCGAGAGTCACAATAGATCCGTCGGGTCGCGGTGACAAGTAGGCTCAAAGGCCATCTCTCCCAATCTGTAATGTGTAATATGTAAGTAAAAAACTTTTCATGAGTTTCAAATGCCAAGAAAATTGCACGTCTTGGTTTTTGACTAGGATTTTGGAAGGCATCACGGCGACTACAGCCAAGGAAAAAGCAAACATGCTCGCCAAAATGTTTTCATCGCACTCTACCTTAGACGTGCCCCAAGGCAAGACTCTCCCCACTATACCGAACATCAACACTACCATGGCAGAAGTCAGGTTTTCTCACCGTGATATTCGCAAAATCCTTAAAGAACCAGATACGCAGAAGGCATCAGGACCGGACGGAATACCTGCCATCGTGCTAAAGAACTGCGCCAACGAACTAACACCCGCTTTTTCCAGGCTTTTTTCTCTTTCTTACAGAAAAGGGACTTACCCATCCCCTTGGAAAGTCGCTCGAGTGCAACCTGTTCCAAAAAAAGGCAAGAAAACCACGCCCTCAAACTATCGCCCAATTGCCTTGCTTCCAATAATCTCCAAAGTCAGGGAACGTGTAGTCAACCAGCAACTACTCAAGTACCTCGAGAGCAACAGAATAATCAGCGATAATCAATACGGCTTTCGCAAAGAGAGATCTACAGGAGATATATTGGCCTATGTCACTCATATATGGAGTAGGGCAATTGAAAACTACGGAGAGTCTCGAGCGATTGCGTTGGATATTTCAAAGGCATTCGACAGAGTTTGGCATGACGGACTGCTCAACAAACTGCCGTCCTTGGGACTGCCCGCCTCTCTCTGCAGCTGGCTGGCCAGTTTCCTTAAGAACCGATCCCTACACGTTGCAGTCGATGGACACATCTCGGACACATTCACCATCAACGCGGGCGTGCCTCAGGGCGCAATACTTTCACCAACTCTGTTCCTCATCTATATTAATGACCTGCTGATCGAAACGAATAATCCTGTTTACAGTTTTGCAGATGACAGTACCCTTGTCTCCCACTTTAGATCAGAAAAACCCTTACCAGCGACTGAGACTCATCACCGCAGACAGGAGCAGATTACAGCAATTAATCAAGACCTGGACAAAGTTCAAACTTGGGGCGACCGAAATTTGGTACAGTTCAATGCAGCAAAGACCCAAGCAGCAACGTTTACAAAGAGGGCCAATACAGCGGGCCCCGACATCATTATGGCAGGATCGACCATTCCTTCATCCTCGTCAATCGGGCTGCTGGGTGTCTCGGTCAACAGCAATATGTCATGGCATGACCATGTTGCTAACATCGCAAAATCAGCCTCCCAGAAGCTTGGTGCGCTATTTCGCAACAAAAAACTCTATACACCGCAGCAGTTGCTCTTGCTGTACAAAGCGCAAATAAGACCGTGCTTAGAATATTGCTCACATATCTGGGGTGCCGCACCAAAGCATACCCTAAAGCTGCTGGATTCCATTCAGAAAAGGGCTGTGCGTCTCGTCGGCGATCCGGAGTTGACCCGGAATCTGGATAGTCTGGAACATCGCAGACATGTGGCCGAGATGTCTCTGTTTTACAGATACTTTCACGGCAGATGTTCCCAGGATTTGGCCCGCATAATCCCGCCCCTGGCAACTCCTGTCAGACAGTCCCGACAGACGGCAGGAGCGCACCAGTTCGTCGTACAACTAGAAACACCTAGAACATCGCTTTACCAGAACTCCTTTGTCTGGCGCACGGCGTCACTGTGGAACTCACTTCCAGGACATCTGTTTCCCACTAATTACAACCTACAATATTCAAGAACCGTGTCAATCAACATCTTCGCACACACACCGCTCGTCGAGCGCCATAGGATCTTCCTGTAGTGTGTGTGCCATAAAAAAAAAAAGATAGTTCTGGCGGTTTCAAATCATCGAAATACGTATCGTCATCTTTTCTGTTCGTAAAACGTTTTGTAGTTCTTGCTGTTCTTACTATTAATAGCAGATTGTCAGGCTTTGAATCAAAGCCTGACAATCTGCAAGCCTGACAATCTGCAAGCGCTTTTTACTGTTTTATTGTATTTGCTGGCCACTTTAATTTTTAGTTTTTTGCCTTCCTTAAAACGATATCCGAATTGATATCGAATCGACGATATATAGGTACACATTTCATTAGGGTCACTAAACTTGCACTTGCGCAGTTTACATCCTTGAGCCTGGGCCGAAGTGGCTCTATAACAGTTCAGAGTTCAAACCAAGTTTAATCATTTGTGGAGCCAAAGGCAATCAATTCCAAGGTACACATTTCATTAGGGTCACTAAACTTGCACTTGTACAGTTTACATACTTGAGCCTGTGCCGAAGTGGCTCTATAACAGTTTAAAGTTCAAACCAAGTCTAATCATTTGTGGAGCCAAAGGCAATCAATTCCAAGGTAATAATGAATCCTCCACAACAATATAGAACATATTTACAAGCTATTTATTTTTCGCACAAGGCTAAAATTCCCAAAAATGGTTCGCCGGTGTGAAGTTGGCGAATCAGAAAGAGAGTTCCAAACTTCTCGATATTGAGATGATGAATCAAGTCAGTAATGAGGGTGCAAAATGTTGCAAATTAGGTGCTGGTGGATATATTTTTAGAATTTGCACCCTTGCATGGCTCGTCAACTTCACGCATCTCTTAATTTATAGACATAGGCCGACTTAGAACTAAACCGAATCTAGTCCAGATGTAATCAGCGTTATATGGTCAACCTAAATATAACTCTGTTTGTTGATCGATGCGTATAAACTAAACACAAGACCGAAGATTTCAAGTGGTGAACTTTCGACGTCCCGCGTAAATAACAAGGATACATACATATACATGTGCGAGCGTTTAAAAATACATTCGAACATTTACAAAGTAGATTTGCCCATATAAACAAACAGAAAGCATTCGCGTTCGTAATTTATCGGCGAACCAATACACAGACGGACCGCCGTAAACCAAACAATTTTTGATTGGTGATATTTGTCGGAGCTACCGAAACCGAACGCACGGATAAACACTTATAGACGAAAGCTAAACATTGGAATTTTCGCTTATAAATATCGATTGCATTTTGCATATATTATTTGGAAAATATATGATGTTGAGAAATCGGCATTGAATATATTATGGAATTTGATGTTGGCTTATCCAGTGAAATATTACAAATACTGTCAAATATTACACAACTTATTGAAATAACTTCAACATATTGTTTTGAAGATAATTTAGACATAAGAAATGAAGGATAAGATAGTGTGGCAACTGATCTGCTAAAAATATGGTATCAGTCACATCTCTCTTCCACTCAGTGACATTACAAATGTTATTTCCTTTTTGCATGTAGAGCATAGAACGTAAAGGAGACGATATTGCGGCAGCTATTATATCAAAATGTGCTCCTTTTCATGTAGAGTAGAGAAGACCGCGTTAGGATGTGGCTTTTTCACTCAGTATTAGTACTTTTAGTTGTTTCGCATGTGGAAGATATAAACATGAAGAAGACGATATTGTAGCAAATATTCTAGGACAAACTGTTCTTTTGTATGTGGTGTACAGAAAGATGAAGACGTAGGAGGATGTTGCGGCAACTATTATATTTAAAAACCTATTAGTCGGATCCGTTTTCCAGTCAGTATTTAACAAATTTTCATTTTGCAAGTGTAGGAAGGAGATAAAATCTACTAAATCTACTAAAAATAAAGGGCGTGTAATTATGTCAAATATTGTATTTCAAAAACGCATTAGATTCTCAGGGTTAATGCTAATTATTGTTTTGTATATAGAGTATAGAAAGATGGAGGAGACCATATTGTGGCAAATATACGACAAATTTATCTATTGTATGTAGGGTATACGTAGCATTGTAAATGCTACCAAATCCCGTTATAGAGTTTCTTCCCTAGTAGACTTATGTTATAATCTCGTTACATTACATCCGAACGCACCCCAATCAGCATCAACGATGGCAGTTTCGAAGGCTTCTCTTAACGGATATCTATCTAACCCAAACTAAGATGATTCTGGCAATTGACGCGCGCTGAACGCGTACGGAAGGAGGACAAAGACTAGTCTTAATATCGCAATATTATCGTCTATACTTTTGATTATGAGATCCATTTTCTACAGTAATTTGTCGTGAGATAAATTGGTAAATATACTGTCATATATTTTCTCATATAATAGGACGTATCGTCTCGTAAATGTATTTTACGTATGGTGAGGTTACCCTTCCTAAAAAGGGTATATTATATGCTAGTGTGTCCATATTGGAGAGTTAGAATTATTTATAATTTAACTAGGGTCCTTCATCGGGGCTGAACTTCCTTCCATGGTTCGATTTTTCACTAACCTAAAGAGTTTCTCTGATTTAATTCCGCCACTCTGAAGCCTTTTGTCGAAGTAATGCTAACCACATGCTGTGAAACGTAGCTTCACAAGATGCGCCAAAGCCTTAATTGGGTCCAGCCAATTATTTGTAGGAATTGAGGACTAGGCACCAACCTCTGCCAGTGGATTCGACGTCCATAGGACCTACAGAACACAAGTAGACCCTGTAATTACCTACCTTAACTTTTCGAACTTACCTCTCAGTGATATTATAAATTAGATAATTATCTCTTGTCTCTATTATCGTTCATTATCGTTATGTATCTAATTGATACAGACTTTCTCCACTAGCGTGTCTCATACCATCTCGGTTATCGAATGCCTAGCTAATGTGACCGTAATTATTTGACTTAACTTTTTTTGTATTACGTACATTTGCCTATCCCACCCCATATAGAACATCAACTATCATGGCAGAGGTCAAGTTTCACCACCATGATATTCGTAAAATCCTTAAAGAACAATAGATACGCAAAAGGCATCAGGACCGGACGAAATACCTGCCATCGTGTTAAAGAACTGCGCCAACGAAATAGCACCCATATTTTCCATACATTTTTCTCTGTCTTACCGAAAAGTGATATATCTATCCATCTCTTGGAAACTCGCCCGAGTGCAACCTGTTCCAAAAAAGGCAAAAAACCACGCCCTCAAACTATCACCCAATTGCCTTGCTTCCCATAATCTCCAAAGCCATAGAACGTGTAGTCAACCAGCATATACTCAAGTATCTCGAGAACAACAGAATAATCAGCGATAATAAATACGACTTTCGCAAAGAGAGATCGACAGGATATATATAGGCCTATATCACTCATATATGGAGTAGGGTAATTGAGAACTACTGAGAATCTCGAGCGATTGCGTTGAATATTTCAAAGGCATTTGGCAGAGTTTGTTATGACGGGTTGCTCAACAAACTGCCGTTCTTCGGACTGCCAGCCTCTCTCTGAAACTGGTAAGCAGCTAGCTTACCAGTTTCCTTAAGAACCGATCTCTGCACGTTGCAGTTAATGGACACATCTCAGATACATTAATTATTAACGCGGGCATGCCTCAGGACGCAATATTTTTACAAACTCTGCTCCTCATTTATCTTACTGACCTGCTGACCGAAACGAATAATCATGTTTACAGTTTTGCAGATGACAGTACCCTTGTCTCTCAATTCAGATCAGAAAAACCTTTACCAGTGACTGAGACTTATCACCGCAGACAAGAACAGATTACAGCAATTAATCAAGATCTGGAGAAAGTTCAAACTTGAAACGATATAAATTTGGTCCAGTTTAATGCAGCAAAGACCCAAGCGGCCACGTTTACCAAGAGGGCCAATAGACCGCGTCCTGACATCATTATGGCAGGATCCTACTGGGTGTCTTGGTTAAGAGCAATATGTCCTGGCATGACCACGTTGCTAGCATCGCAAAACCAGCCTCCCAGAAGCTTGGTGCGCTATTTCGCAACAAAAAACTGTATACACCGCGACAGTTTCGCTTTCTCTACAAAGCGCAAATAAGACTGTGCTTAGAATATTGCTTCCATATCTGGGGTGCCGCACCAACACACCCTAAAGCTACTGGTTTCCATTCAGAGATCGGCGACCCGGAGTTGACCCCGGATATGGATAGTCTGGAATACCGCAGACATGTGGCAGAGATGTCTCTGTTTTACAGGTACCAAGGTTCGTCGTACAACGGGAAATACCTAGAACATCGCTTTGCAAGAACTCTTTTATCTGGCGCACTGCATCACTGTGGAACTTACTCCCAGGACATCTGTTTCCCCCCTAATTACAACCTACAACTCTTCAAGAACCGTTTCAACAAACATCTTCACACAAACACCGCTCGTCGAGCGCCATACAGTTTCTTTCCCTTTAGCATGTGTGCCGCTGCCATCAAAAAATGCTACGCCCTTACTGCGAGTCACATAATTACTTACCGTAGTAGTTTTATTAAACTTACACTTGAATGACTTTAGGTTATCTATTATCTTCTATCGCACCAATTACTGTTCCTTACCTTAATTTGGTTTAGAAATATTTTTTTTTCATTATTATTTCGGATATTATTTCGGTTAGCGAATTTCTTGCTAATGTTTTAGTAATTATCTGATTTATTCTTGGTTTGATTCTATCTACTTAAACGCTACACTTTTATTGTAATTTGCTGTAAGCCTTGTGACAGTATATCGTCTTACTTAACTGCAACTTTAGATTTTCGCCTTAATGCATGTCACCGAATTGAGCTCACTTCGATTTCCCCTGTAGATATTCACCGACTATATGCTTTCTTCACTAGTTAAATCATTGATTTAAGATATATTTATTAACTGTTTATTTGTCCAATGATGTTATCGCTGCCATGAGATTAATTTAAAATAGTTTTTGTTTAATAAAGAAATTCTTATTTACGTTGTTTTGTGATGCATTATGTTTAGTCAGAACTTTTAAGATTCAGAACATAGTTAGAACTATTAAAAAAATAGGAACTGGGCAATATTGATGATATAGGACTTTAGATTAAGATATACGAAACTGATAATTCAAATGAAAAACATTTTAAAGAATCTTCGCATTATTTTAGGCGTGATACCATAACGTTAACTTAAATTAGGATCTAAATAAATGTCCTTTGTGCGATTATGTCTGTGAGAGTATTTATTATTTAAATAACTAGTTTAATTGAGATCCTGTTGTTTATTTTGGTTGGTTAAAGTCAATGTTAAGTCGAGTTCATAAATTTTCTTTTCAGATTTCATGATCTTCTTATATATTTCTATATTTTACTAACCTAATTTATATTCTCAAAAATCATTGATATTTTCCTAGTAAAAAAATTTAGTGGTGCCCTCGCCGAACTGTCATCAACTCTACGACCCACGCCTATAAACATTAAAACCACTGAGTGAACTAGGCATATGGACCGGTTGTTGAGCAATTAACTAATCATGTTATATATAAAAAGATGTTGTGGCAACTATTATATTTAAAAATGTATAAGTCACATCTCTTTTTCACTTACAAATTATTGAGTGTAGGAAAGAGACAATACTGTGACAGAAATTTTATTAAAAATGAAGGATACAATATTGTGGAAAATTTGTACTTAAGAAAATGTGTTATATACTCAGTATTATTGCTAATTATTGTGTTCGCAAAAGGAGCATAGAAACAGGGAGCAGATGTGACAAATATTCTTCGACAAATTGTTTTCTTGTATGCGGAGTATATAAAGATGAAACAATGTTGCATATACTAAAAAACTTGAAAATCAGCAAAAGCAGATAAATAGATTTTCCTCGATTAGGCAGTTCTAACCGGTTTTTCCCAGATAAGATAACTAAAAGTTGATTCTTTTGGTTTTCATCTGTACAAAATTGACATATGATTTATATCCCTTAAAAAGTTGATTTTTCACAGATTCAACATAGAGATCTACATATAACGTATTTTTTTAGAGGAAAATTGTGAATATTGGCCAAAACTAATAATCGTAAATTAGTAATTTTTCTGATTTCCAAGTCAAATTTCACAAATAAAACTGTGAGAAATCAATCTGCCAGGGATGAATAGATTTTTGTGGCTAAAACGTACAAAAAATATTCAGTAATAATCTGCGACTTTAGCATGACATCCTAGTTCTCCTCTCATCGATATATCGACCGGTTTATCTACGGTTAACCTATCAACCCCGTCGGTTCTCCCCCGGCTTTAAAACGAAATAGTAAAATTGAGTGACTGACGTGCCGGAATGAAAAATCGCCTTTGTCTTTCAAGTTTTGTTATTTTCGCGCCTCCGCAAACGTTGGCAAAACGAGATAATATTTTCGTTCAGAACAAAGCACCCTTTATTCCAGTTTTTGGGTCTTTCTGTTTCGACACAATCATATAATCCGTTTGCGCGGAAGTTGACTCTATGACGCTATAGTCTTACTGCGGCAAAATATATCGACTCGTAAAAAAGTTAATTTGTTACGTTTGAGCTAATTTATTTTTTAACATGGGAAGTTTGATAGATGCTTTCAATGTCAGCACGTACATGATTTTCCACGATAGGTTGAGGCAGAGATAAAATAAAAGATATTTATTTATCTCTGGGTTGAGGTATGCCAGTATATCTGAACAGGTCCATTATCACCAACTGAAAATCAAAGGGTTATGCTTCACTTATTTTGCGTCATCTATCCAAATGTACGGATGAAAGATTAGATAGATCCATTATCACCAATAGGAAATCGAAGTGTTTGCCTATCGCGCATTTTAAATAGACGCAGGATGCCTGATGCTAGACATTCGTAAGGCGCCACACTTTTCTTGGGACGATTTTATAATTCTCTAGTGTGTTACCGACCTCTTACGTGTAAGCCTCAGCAATACAAAGTTGCGTGATTTTCATTCGTAGTTCTAACGAGTCTCTTCACTGTACTTTCTGATATTTGATGTGGACATGACAACGACGAATTCTAGTTAGTTTCATTTATTTTTTGTCTGTAACACCTCTACCGTCATTTTGCAATAAACCACTGAAATTGATATTAGATGAATTTTTAATATGATGTAAATGTGGGGTTAAATTAGGGATGTATCACGCAACTATTTTGACCAGTGTGTGTAGATTTCTACATACGCGTCGGTCTAGAAAAGAAAGATCTCAAAAACCAGGATTATCACAAATGAGCCGTCAAATCTGCTAGGAGCGTATTCAATCCTCTGTCTGTCTATTTCTCTATGGCAGAAAAATAACAAAACGTAATTTTAAAAATCGATCAGCCATTTTTCAATAATTCTCCCTGATGAGCCAACGCAACGGTACAATTTCGTAGACCAATTTTAATTTTTTACTTAATTACAGGTAAATAGTTATATTTAGAAGATCGTGTAACCATTTGGCTATATTTGGCAATGTCATTGCCATAATAAGATCATTAATGCAATATGTATGTCATTTTACCGGCGGAATATCCTTTTTAATGATACATTTTGTGTGCAATTTGGTAGTCTCCGAGTTTTAAGATTAATAAGAATAAAGCAGGCGGTCTCCGTCCAATTCGCAGCGACTTGAAGTGAACGACTAAGTAAATTAGTGGGTGCAGCACTGAAAATCGGCTTGCAAGAAGGCTGGAATCATTAATTCGGAGGCTACGACGACTTGTGTTCTTTCAGACACGAACCCTATTAAATTCAGTGCTGAATCTAAGCCGGATTGCACGCCCTTTCGTTACGAAATTTGGAAGAGTGACTTTCGAGACATAAAATGTTTAAATTTGAACCAGGCTCCCTTAATATGGATTTGCTTTAGAGTACCAATGCGAAGAAAGGGGGCGTTGAACGTATTCAAGTATATTATTAGGGTTAGGAAAAATCACCAGAACGGTCAATTATTTCGAAATATATAGGGGTTAGCAAAGAAATGTATTAAAGTTGTAGGGCTTTTAAAAATCTGCATATCTGTAATAAATTGGAATATACAGGTTCGCCTACAAAGTTGTGGAGAATGTTAGTATTTTTTTTTAATGGAACATGCCGTATATTATTTATTATTTTATTAACCATATGTTATGCATAAATTCATTATTCTTCTAGATATCGGCGATTCAAATAATAACGGATAACAATGCGATATTTCAATGTTGTATCCGAGTACATCCACCACCGTTGTGTTTTACCTGAGCAACAAATGAGGTATGACCATTGTTACTAATAATTTGACATCTGAAACTCAAATTCTGACACAAAGAAGGAAATATCATGGCATTTTTACTTACTGAAATAGAGAAAATTGATATTTTAATTTTAAGGTGGTATGGCGATTAACAGAGATCATATATCAGGATGTATGTAATATTCATAACCATAACAATTTGCACCCAAACAGGTACATTTAAAAATGCAGTTTTTTAATAATTGTTGAGCGTTTCAGAATGACTGGGAGTATAAAAACCGACCAAGATCGGGAAGACGCAGGACTGCTGGCTCCGAGGAGACAAAATTAGACATTCTGCTTTCGATAGAAGAAAATACCAAACAATCCACCCAGCTTGCTTTGGATCATGAAATTGATCAAAAATCCATACGATCCATTCTTCATAATGAGAAAATGTAATCATACAAAGTTAATGTTGTACAAGAACTTTGTGACATTAACTGTGATCGAGGACTAGAATTTTGCGAAATAATGATTAGAAAGAGTGAACAGAACCGGCATTTTTCAAACAATATTGTTTTTCGGATGAGGCAACCATTACACTATACGGATGGTCAATAAAGAAAAGTACCGTTACTGGGCGCGAAATAACCCAAACTTGTTTCCGGGACATGTAATTGGACCCATTTTTATCGAGGGAAATTTGACCAGGGAACCATATATCCAGCTTCTTCGGCAAGAAATAGTTCCAAATATAAATAATTTAACTGCCGATATTAACTTAACCTGGTATCAGCAAGATGGAGCTCCTCCGCATTTTACTCGTGAAGTTAAAACATTTCTGGACGCCACGATCCCAAATTGATGGAGAGGAAGAAGAGGGCCTATCGAATGGCCTTCACGGTCCCTCGATCTTTCGCTATTAAAATTCGTTTATTGAGGGCATCTGAAAAACAATGTTTATCGAAAAAAAAAACAATTTCGAATAATTAAAAAATAAACTTTTAAATGAAAGTGAGAGAATAATCATGAAATTTCTTGATAACCCCTGTATATTTCGAAATAATCGACCGTTCTGATAATTTTTCCTAACCCTGTATAATGTATACCTGAATAAGGTAAGCGAGTATATGTATATGGAAGAGAACATATACATTTATATGTTTATATTAATTTACAGAATCAAAAATGTACCTATATATTAAGGGTGTGCCTTTAAGGAAAGATATCAGCTGATTCACGCCGGTACGACATCGACATGACGATCAAACTGGTCCGGTAAATTTTTTTCGCCAGAAATTTGAGAAGAATTTGCGAATTCGAATTGACTAGAAAACAATTACTGTCTTTTTATCTTCAGCATCAAACTGTTAGAAAACATAATTTCATTGACATCTATAGCACGTAAATTTTATTTAATTTTTCTGATGGAATTGCACATCTACTTCGAAAGTTGGATTATTTAATTTTCATAAAAATGCTTACGTCACGAAAGTATGCTCTTATTAAATTCCAACTTAAACCTAAACTTTATTGATATAACGTTTTTCGTGCAAAGGTGATTATATTATATTCTTGTCCCACTCTATACTAAACTTGTCATTCAAGTAGTTATATTTTTAATATCTATAATTTTGGGACCAATTTTTTTTTAAGGTGATGGTATTATCCAATGTTGCCCTACTCTGATTTTTAATTCATTTTATCAAGTTTGGTTTTCAGATTAAAAAACTTTGTTCCATTGTATTGGACTACGATAGAAACAGATTGCTTGTAATAACTCTACAATATTCATCGATTAGATTGCCGTAATAAAGTCATTAAAGGTAAGTCAAGTACCATCAAGCAATTCAGTCATTTTACTGGATTCTTTATCACATGAAGCTAAAGCATAGCTGATACATATTTTCGAAGTATTCTGAACCGAGCTTGTCGTATACGTTTCAAAGCTATATTTTTAATACGTACGATTTTGCAACCAATTTTTCTTAGAATGGCGGCAATACTTCATGCTTTGTTTTCAACTTACCCAATAAAATTAATAATTAATTTATTTGAGTAGTTGGGAGGTATTTTCACTTGTAGTTTGAAGCACTTATTGTAATCAATTTGGCATAACCATAGCTCCTTTCGCTCTGTAAGTATGTTTTAAGGAGCAACTAGTAATATTTCGCTCCATTGTGTTCCACTAAAATAGCAAAAGATACAGGGTGTTAGTGTGGCATCGCCCCAACCTTGTGACCTAATGGGAGCAATAAGAGATTAGACAAAAAATAACAAATAAGTCGTACGTATGCCTGGCATTTCACCGCAAAGCAGTAACAATAGACAACTGTCAAGAGAACAAAAATCATAATAGTTATTTGTGTATTTAGAGCGCAAAGTAACGGATTGCCGCTGGAGAAATAATGTTACTGCGCGACACGTAGCGGAGCGCAGTAATCTTTCGAAAACGGCAATATTACTTTGCACTCGAAAAACGCACAGAACTTTTTCTACAGCCCCATTTTTTAAAATTAAATGCACATTTTTCTCTATACTTATTCTGAAATTTGCAAATTACTGTCAGTATTGACATATTATTCGGGCATATCTAGAACAGGAGTGCCAGCAACAACTGTAATAAACGCACGACTGTCGTTTATTTATTTTCAATTACCATGGCTATTCATAGCTTACTCGATGGAAAATGTGAGAATTTTCTTTTCCATGTTCGCGATAGAGCGCAAAATAAGGATCCGCCGCATTCGTCGATTTTGCGATTTCATTTCAATTCAGAATTAGTTATTTTGCGCGCGGCTGTAGAAAAAATGAAGTTTTACGTATGACTCAAGTAGGTATTTGGCATCGATTCTATAATAAAGCTGTAATTACAAAAATATGTTGCGAATACCAATTTTTTTGCTGCGAAAGTAAGTTTTTTTGGGCAATATGGTAATGATACTTAATGAAAAAAAGCGCAGCAGTTTTCCATGTAGGAAAATTCCTAGAGGCGGCGATGTCATGATTCTTTATCGCAGTCCGCTCAACATTTTAGTCAGGAATATTGTGAGGGTAGGTCAATATAGTTGTGATATGTATTATCTTTGTACTTCTAATTGTTATTTTACTAAGCTTGGAGTTGGTTACTTATAGCAATCCGAAACTGATACTAGCCCCAATTATCCGAGGAATACAGCAAGCTAACCACTAATAAATTATATTGATTTTTCTTATGAGAAGCTTGCTGTAGCATCCTGGATTTGCACATCTTCGCACAAATTTTACGAGAAAAAAAGAAACTTCGAACAGCAGATCCTGTAATCGTGATTCAAAATGAGCCACTTATCATGCTGTATTTATAGGTTATTAGAAAAGTAATGACCTTATTAAACCTAAAACTAGAAATGTTGTAATAGGTTTCACGTTTTTGATACTCTGTGGAGTGGCTAAACAGTAAAGTCTTCTATATTAATTAGGTTCTAATTATTAAGTCAGATCTATTCTTAACATTTTTGTTTTTGGTTCACCTCAATATCTTTATTTATGTCGAAAATATGGATTTAAAAAAAACATTGCCATTTTCAATAATTTCTCTGTACGAAAGGCTAAGGTGCTATGGAGGATGACAGTGACACTTTGGTTGAATCATCCAATACTTGGACATGCCATTTACTGCTTTCAAAAGCTTTCAGTTTTTTTTTTGTAAATGAATGTGTGCTACTTCTTACTTTTAAATGGATATATCACCGACTGATGTTGCCAAAGCGATTGCTGTAATCCAAGATGGACGGTCACAGTGTTACGTGGCCAGATTTTTAAACGTCACAAGATGTAAAGTACAAAGGGCTGCAAATCGGTTTAATCAGCATGGCGAGTACAGTAACTCAATGTGGTAGGAGATGTACGAATGAACGAAATAATCGCTTTTTTGCACTAAATGTTTTATGTGAGAGAAAAGTTAGTTCTGTGCAGGTAAAACACAGATTACAGGACGTCCGGCAGGTCCAAGTAAGCGAAAGAACGACAAGGAGATGGTTATATGATACTGGATTATACGCAAGAAGACTTGCAACCGCGTCCGAGTGGCTAAGAAACCATAGGGTTGAACGCCTTAGATTTACTAGGGAACATCAAAATTGGCGCATTGATGAGTGGAAAAATATCCTATTTACCGACGAATAGAGGCTCCGTTATGGTGTGGGGTGGCGTGCAGCTCGACGGACCGACTTTGTAATAGTCGATGGGGGTGAGGGGGGAGGGGGCAATGAACGCTCGACCGCATGTTGCGAAATTTGCTAATGAATATTTAAATGAGGTGGAAATCCCAAAAATTAACTCGCCCTCCCGCAGTCCCTACTTAAACCCGATAGGATATGTCTAGAACACATTGGATAGGAAAGTACGGTCTCGGAGACCTGCTCTAGCCAATTTACAGGAGCTTAGTGAAGTACTCATTCAAGAATGGCAGCAACTTGATCAATATCATTGTATTCGGAACGTTATTGATGGAATGCCAAGGTGTATGGAGGCTGTCAATCGAGCACGTGGAGAAAACACTCGTTATTTGTTTTTTATTTATGTGTGTTTTTATATAATGCCATTTTTGTGCTTGAGTTTAAAGTTTTATAAGGTTTTTATAAATTTTGTTAAAATAGTTTGTACCGTTTCTTAAAAAAAAAAAGAATGGGATGATACAACAAAACTGTTCCTGTCATCCTCCATAGCAACCTTAGAAAAATTATTGAAAATTCAATGTTTTTTTTTAATCTATATTTTCCACAAAAAGACAGATATCGAGGTGAACCAAAGACAAAAATTTTAAGGATAGATGTGACTTGATAATTCAAATTTAATTTAGAATTATTTAGTGTTTCGCCACTCTACAGAGTACCTTTAACTTATGGTAAAAAACATAATTTTGTTTACACCTTTATGTTAGAAACGTACGTCTATTTTTCAGTAAATTTTTAACATGTTTGCGATTCTCCATTAATTTATCTACAATATTCTTCGAAATTCAGTTAAATCCGTTATCAACTAAAAAAGTTATTTGCGATTGAAATTCATCGAAAATTTGTGTGGATCGATTATTTTGCCTGTGAGTGTATTATCACCATATTGCTCAAATAAATTTCTACTGCAGCAAAACTTTGGTATAGAAAATCATGTACTTATACCTACACTTTATTATATAATCCATTCCAAATATCTATTGATACGAAAAACTTTATTTTATAATTTTTATTCTGTTGACAGGTGTCTTTTATTTCTACTTTACGTTCAAATGGCAGATATAAATATTATTTCTTATCTAACGTCTTATTGCTCTTAATTAGGTTATATTTAGGTTACAAGGTTAGAGTGAAGCCTTTTTAGCAAAAATCAGTTCTTTTTGCGGCAATATTATTGATTAATATAGTAGAACATTGCCCTTTATATCTTGCTTTTAGTGGAACACAATGGAGCAAAACGTTACTAGTTGCACCTTAAAACATACCTACAATAGCGAAAGCAGCTATGGTTATGCAAAATTGACTAGAACAAGTGCTTCAAACTTTCAGTTGTTGAATCAAACTAATTCTAAACTTGATGGATTTACTCGGAGACGAAAGCAGCGGAGCATGGTATATTGCCGCCACTCTAAAACAAGTTTGGTTCGGAATAGTTTGAAAATATCATATCATATTTGCCTTAGCCGCACCGTGGTAAAGAATCCACTAAGTGAGCTTATGCTTAAGACGGGTTTAAAAAATAGCAAATTTTCGTGACATAATTTTATTATTTTCATTTCACATATTATCTGAACAAACTCCCCCCCACACGGGTTTTAACTTTCAGACATTTATTGCCTCTGATGCTATATTGGTCATATTATAGTTTTAAAATATCTTGTGCCCTATAAAATTACCTACTTCTATCGGGATTACGGTGATTTACGTGATCTGACCCTACGTTTTTATGGCATTAATCTCCTACGCTATTTCCACTTTAATTTCTTAATTTTTGTGATCGCCTTCCATACGTATATTTAAGTTGGCAAATTATTACCGACATCAGATACTCATCAAAACTAGACCTTTCCATATGCATTTGTATTTGTTTACAGTGATGGCATATGTTACGAATTTCCTGCCGAAGTATAAGATTTTAACTCGAAGGGCAACTGACGTATGCATAAGTGATATTTTCTACCGTTTTGATAGATGCAAAACATTATTTAAATTTAAATTGCTAATTAAGGATGGACATTGCTACGACATAATGATAAAACATATTTCAAATGCTGATGTATGTATGAAGTGGGCTCTAATTTAAAATTAACTTTTATTTTTGTTATACCGGGTAGCTCTATAAAGCTTGATGATGATGATGTTTTGTATAATTTCAGAATTTGGCAAGAGTATGCTCGTTCCTATTTCTATTTGCAGATGTAAGCGGCAAAGAATCTCAAAAATCGATTTTCTTTGCTCTAATATATAAAATGGTCGATTTTTCACGGACAAGTCTGTGAAAAGTCGATTTATCAGAGGTGAAAGTTTGAGAGATTCATTTGTCTACTCTGGAAAATCGATTTTCTCTTAGCGTTAGTCCTGTAGTGGCCAAGAGCATGTCATATAATTTTTAACATACTTTAAAAGAAATAGGTGGTCATAAAACTTGCCAGTAATCGTATAATTTGGAACTTAATAGAATAAATTAAACATCAGAGTAGGGAAACACGGGGTAATAATGCCACCGTTAAAAAATATTAATTATTATTGTAGTAATGTTATTGATCAATATATTAAAGCTGTTAAACTACATTTATTTCTTTCAAAGTGGAAGAGAAAAGATCAAACAATTTCCACCATCAAACATCGAAGATAGTTTTCAACTGGCTATGTCAAACGGACTAAGTACGACAAGTTTATCACTTCTTCTTCTTTCCGAGCCTATCCGGTCCGGATGTTGACGATCACTCTGGCTATTGTAATTTTATTTACTGCTACTCTAAAAAGTGCAGTAGTTGTTGAGGAGAACCATACTCTGAGGTTTTCCAACCAGGAAATTCTTCTGCTCCTTTGTCTGGGTTCTTGTCCAGTAATATTTGTTACGCGTTATGTATTATGTGGCCCAGGTATTCTAATTCATTAGTTTTATGGTGTTATTATTTCTGTGGTTTTATTCTTTCTACGAAAAACCTCTACCTTGGCCACTCGGTCTACCTCAAGACTCTGCGGTACAGCCACATTTAAAATGCTCTTAGTTTTTTAATAGTGGATTCAGTCGGAGTCCAAGACTCTGCTCCATAGAGCAAAACGGAGAAGACATATCAACGAAAGAGTCTTATTTTAGTCATGACAGCTGTTTTTAAAAACTGATGTCATTTTAATGTAAACAGCTCTTGTCTTTTCCATGCGACATCTAATTTCTTGTGTTGCTGCTATTGCTGTTCCCAACTATGTGTGATTTGTTCTTAATCAGTGGCATTTATGGCCGCATGTCATCAAAGAGTTCTCTGATATAATTTTTCCAAACATTTATCATTTCTTGTTTCTCTATAATAATATTACCTGTAGTACACACTATTCTGTTTATTGTTCTAGGTTTAAAGATACCGGATGCTTCTTTAGCTTTTTTATATACATTAGAGCTATCATATTTGTCCTGCGATACTTCTATTTCTTTACAATCTCCCTCTATATTCCGGTGTTTTTTTATTTTTCAGACGTTTCCTTTGTTCCATCATCTGTAGGATCTCGTTCGTTATCTATTGTTTTTTTTATATCTCTTTCTGGTTTTAAATATTTCTCACTAGTGGTTTCTACTATAGTTTTCCATCTTCTTATCTCAAGATCTATTTCATCAGTGGTATCCTCTATTTGCATCTGCTCTGTCAGATCTTCTATCACTTGTGTCGCAATATTTGGATCTTTTAACATTTTCATATCATTTTGATGTTATTATTTACTTTCATCTAGATTTTCTTCCAATTTATTTTAACTATTCTTACTATTGGTTATGGTCCGATATTATGTCAGCTCCATAGTTTATCACAATACATATTAAAACAATCTGCCATTGCTTTTAGCGACGAAAGTGATACTTGAGAGAATATATTGAAAATTAGAGTAGATGAACACGGAGTAGTGCCGCTACTTTAAGAAACAATTCTTACAGCCTTTTTTTTCGAAAATTTTCGCAAATCTGCAAATCCGAATCGACTACAAAAAAATAGTCATTTTTATCTAAGCGATGAATAGAAAACTTGATAGAATAAACTGAAAATTAGAGTAGGAGAGCACGGAGTAGTAATCCCACCTTAAGAAAAATTATAGCAGTTTTATACCTCTCTCATTCTATCTTAATAAAATAAAGTTAGTCCAATAATTGCCAGTCATAGCTTGAGACATAAATCGGCAATAGCTATATAGCTGGTTATTCAAAATTGAAAATGCATCCAATCATCTGCCCTTAAGTTATTTTGGCATTCTCTCTATCGATGTGTTGCCTTATCTATCTAGTTCTAATCAAAACGAATGGTTGGCTTCCAATTTCAAAAATTTCCATATGTTATAGTTCAGATGATAAATTAGTACTGACACCAGATAGGTACACATCAAAACTAGGCTGAAAAACAACGGGTTCTTTCCATAAGATTTCTTGTTTTTTTAAGATGATGGCATTTGAGGGGTAACTGACGTAAGCGTTTTGATAGATGCAAAAGATTTAAATAAATTAAATTACTAAATATTTTTAACGAGTTAACATTAGACGATCACTTTTTGTGTGGCAGTAGCTGATTAAAACTATATTTTTCTCTTATTCGAGCTAGAAAATTTCATCGATTAGTTTCATGCTTATTGCTTAATTATAACTAGGTACGCCTTTGATATTGATATACCTAGGGATCGATTGGTATAAGAAGAATTGTCAATATTTATTATCAGCCTTTCAAAGTCGTTCTATCAGATTTTTATAGACATTTGCATGTCATTAATTTCGTTGAAGTTTTAGAATGTGCTATTATTTTTCTTAAACGACGGACCGCACAAAATTATATCAACACGTAACTACTTCGAGGAATTTAATTCAAAAGAAAGCGATTAGCTCCACGCTTTTAGTGAAAAAGCGAATTTTTTTGGACCCGATAAATTCTCAGCTTACGTCAATGCATAAAAATGTTTATATAGTATAAGTCTTTCATTACCGATCCTGTGTGTTTGGTAAAATAAACTTATATTTTACCTGGGCGTATTTTATAAATTTATACCGGACAGATTCTGGCGTGTCTATATTTAGTTTTGAAAATAAACATTGTAAATTTAAATAAATATTTACGGAGTGCACGAGACATTACACTGCTCCAAAATATAAGTCTCAAATGGTCACTTTTCTAACTCGATTTAAAATATCTACAAAATCTCAATATTAAGGAATATTTTTTATATATGTAAAAAACGTTCAGAAATCCCCTGTGAAGACGATTTGTTCGCTGGAGGCTCTCACTCCCATAAACTGGACTTACAACTTTTTTATGCGGTAGAATTTTTTAAAGAGGCTGGCGTGACTTCAACTTGTTCGTGTAGGTTGATCATTTTTTCAGACAGCCAAAGCAAAAATTTTACAAATATGTAAGCGTCTGGTTTCTAAACTATTGGTTAACTTATGAGTTGGTAAATTATTACGTAAATAACATCGGTGCAAATCTGAACTACATGTGTGTAATGTTCGCTCGGTTTTTCAGTTGCTGGTTAACTCGCAAGTTATTAAACTTTTGCTTTGATACCATCGGGGTAAATCTACACTGCATGTATAGTGTTTCTAGTGGTGATCTGACGACTAATGCTTGGCTTTTCAAGTATTGGTTGACTTATGAGTTGCTACACTTTAATTTAAAGGGTACCTTTGGTAGAAATTCTATTACCGTCTGGTTTTTGAATCATTTGTTAACTTCCATATTGGATTTTTAAACTTTACTCGATAATTTTCATAAATATCGTTTTTATGCGATAATGCGTCTCAATGTTTGCATTTCTTGGCAACGGAGGTCACATACGAGATATCGTAAATATTAATATGTTAACGTTCCCCTTGTTTGCATGCAAACGAGGTCGAAACGGAATCGGAAGCCACATTTAGCATGTAAAATGTAAAATATTTATTGGGCGATTTTAAACAGTTGTCGTCAATTAAAGGAAGCAAAATATGATCCATGGTTGGCAATGTCTTGTGAAAGTCATCTGAACCCGACGCGACGCTTTGCAACATACTCCATGGTGAGATGAATGGTAGCATTAGAGATACAATGAAATTAAACCAATATATTAGAAAAGTAAAACACACAGGTTTGGTGGTCTTACATTACACATTAATTTAATTTTTTTGCAATCTTTGAACACGTCTACATTTTAAATGACTGTTGAGCATAAATCTATCCCAATACGAGGTTGCTTGTCCTTGTGCATATGGCTTATTATCATGATACAATAAAGAGATATGATATGCATTAAGCGAAATATGGCCAAGATGTTAAACTACAATTCTTTCTTTCAAAGTGGAATAGAGAATATCAAAATACTACCGTTCGTACCCTCATCGAAGATAGGTCTTCAGCAGGTTATGTCAAACTGACTATGACCAGTTTACCACAGTAAATATTTAAACAATCTGGAATTGCTTTAAGCAACGCATATAATACTTGATAAAATATACTGAAAATTAGAGTAGAGGCGCACGGAGTAGTGCCCCAACTTTAAGAAATTTTTTTTTTAAATCTCTAAATTATTTCCTGCGGAAAATTTTTGGAAATCTGCAGATCCCAGGCGACTACAAAAAAGTAACAATTTTCCTTTAAACAGTAGGGGAGCAGGGAGTAGTAATCCCACCTTAAGAAGAATTCATCTTTGTTATAGCAGTTTAAGAAAACTGTAATGTTCTCTCTGTATCTTAATAAAATAAAGTGGATCCAATAATTGCCAGTCGCATCCTGAGACATACATCGACAATAGCTAATTTGCTGGTTATTTAAAATTGAAAATACGTTCAGTTCTACCAAATAAGACACCTGTTTTATACTAAAATTTGAGTGTCATTAAATTATGAAAATTGTAAATTAGTACAATATATAGTAAATTTCTTAAAAAAATTTATCTTAAGGCCTGATATTTAAAATTTTTCGAAATATCGGTAAAATCTGCAAATCTGTGTTGACTAGAAAAAAAAACTAACGATTTTTTCCATCTTCGCAAACGAATTAGTTTACAAACATAACTGCACCTATAAGTAAAAGTTGCAATTTGCCATTATAGTTGATTAATTTTTGAATCACGATTATCCGCGGTGCTGCTGTTATAATTTTTTTTCGAGAATCATTTGTGAACAGCAGCTAATCCAGGATAATAGAGCAAGTTTTTCAAAAGAAAAATCGATATGGTTTAATACTGGTTAGTTTAGCTGGTATTGTTTTCCTCGGTATAGTTTGGATTATTATCAGTTGCGGATTAGCATAGAAAGCAAGAAACTAGTTTCATACTTGGTAGAATAATATTTCGAAATACAACGTAGGGGAACACCGGTGGAAGCCACTTTGACAAAAATTGGTCCTTATGGCAGCTAGGTTATTGGTTAATATAGTACAACCTTACCCTTCATCTCAAGTTATTTTAGTGGAACACAATGGAACAAAACATTACTACTAACGGAAATAGCCTCTGCTTATGCTAAATTTACTACGACAATTCAATTGCTCAATGAAATTAGTTCTAAGCTTGATAGAGTAACTTGAAAACGATGATAGGGGAATATGGTGTATGGCCACACTGTCAACAAAATTTAGGTTTAAGTTGGAATTTAGTAATAGCAAAATAAATGTTCGTGATTTAATTTTTGTAATATTTCATTAACTTCCATGCATTTATTGCCTCTGATGCCATATTGGTCATATCTCATTAGCCGGTAAAATTGGCAATTTCCATGGGAAATATTACGATTCTATACAGTTGTCGGAAGAAAAATATGATCCCTGGTTAGTTCGACGTCGACACATGAAGCCAACGTCTTGTAAAAGTGATCTGAAGCGGACGCTTTGACACAGGTTGTATGAACATACCATGGTTATTCCATATAAATTGATAGCAATAGCATTAGCGATATAATGAAATTAAGCCAATTCAGTAAATAAGTGATCACAAAATTAGGTTTTGTTGTTTTACATTACATATTAATTTATTATTTTTGTAATTTTTAAACAGGTCTACATTTTAAAGGACTGCTGAACCTAAATATATCCTAATACGAGGTTGGCATTTTATGTATGGCTTATTACCATGATACAATAGAGACATGAAATTGCGCATTAGACGGAACCAACGACATAAGTAACGCGGAGGGAGGTTTGGCGGCATTCCGCCATTAAACCCCGTTTATTTAATTCTGCTTCTTCGATTTTGTGAGATTTCGGTGGTTTTTTTGTGATGTTAGAAAATAATTTTCTAATAAAGTGCGGTTGTCTTTGGCAGAATATGATTTAGATAATGAATTGAGAAGCTTTCAAGAGATTGATGCTATAGAGAGATTGATGCTATTTCGGTTTTCTAAAGGTAAACATATTCAAAGGACTTGGGTGATAGAATGCAAGCGAGATAGATCACAATACTTAAAAATTGGCATTGTGTCCTAAGCATTTCGACGATTCATCTTATGAACGCACTTTGCCATTTGTCATATCTCAATGAAACAATGAAAAATCGAAATTTTTCCAGAGAATGTTTAATTCAAAAAATGAAGTGTGACAAGAACCATTTCATAATTTGTTTTATTTATAACGTAACTTATCTTAATAACATAACATACATTAGTTGCTTTAAACTTTTGCATAATTGTATATGTTTCAATAATGTGTTCTTCAGTCACCGGCATTAAGTTGTATTAAGACCAAATGGAAATTTTGCTAGGATTTTTCATTTTTAGCAACACATCATTAAGATAGGTGCATTTTACATGTTTTTTTATATATAGGTATCATACAATAAAATGCTTAGTAAATCCCTTTTAATTTGATGATGTAAAAACGTTCTTTTAATCACTAAGCAGGTGCATTTTTATTTTTTCGTGAATTATTTCCTGCAAGGTTCGTCTAGATCCGCCTCTGTTTCTTTTTTTTGAGTTTGGTCAGGAAAGGAAAGGAGAGGATTATTAACCAAGTAATCTATCCAGTAAAGTAAAGACATATCTTTGGATCCACAAAAACAATCTTATATTTGACGCATTCAAAATTGTTAATGTACATTCAAATCATTCAAATTTTTATCTTGAAAAGCTGAATAAACTAATATATAATTCAGTATTTTATCTTATAACTTCATTTTAAATAACTACCATAAAAATCTTGTTTTGAGCAGTACAAAAGTACAAATGATCCATATACCAAAATAACGCCGCTTCAATTTAAAAATTTAAGCTCCACGTGATGTCATGCGCGAGACGGACGAATTTAGAGAGGCGATCTATCATCTCTGTATCATGACTTATTATATATCCACACGTTACATGTCATGGTTTGCTACTGTCAGTTATCCGGGCGATAGATATCATTGTTTGCTAACCATCTATTAAAAATATTTTTGTTAATATAGTAAAACAACAATAATTAGACTTTCAATTACGACACCTTGTGTTCGAAAACGATCATTTCTCAAAATTACAAATCAATTTATTTGTGCCCAACATCCAACACGTTTTTCAAGTCTCTTTTTATCATCGGTCAGTGCGGCCAAAGCACGTAATTTAAAGTTTGCAGAGCAGAAGTAACGATATAAATCCCGATAAGGGTTATATACCTCTTGTGTCGGGCTTGTTAGAGTAATGGGACGGACGTAAAAAATCTGTCTGTCACAGGAATAACGATTTCAATTCTAAAAAGTCTGAAAGCGGCTCATCATTTTATACGGCAAAATATCTCGAAGACAAGCTTATTTCTCAGGATTTTAAAAGCTGCATATTTCGGCCGACACAGCATATCAGCGTCATGCAAACCCCTAAATTTGCATAATTAGTTCAAATTGAGATAAAAAAATAAAATTGATAAAATTAAGTAATTAAAACGTTGTTTATATTTAATTTACCACTGTTGTATCAATGTAAATGTAACGTTATAGAAACAAAGTCATTTAAATGTCATTACGGCCTTCATAATAACACTCAGATCCATAATGAAACACGCAAATTCTCAAACAAAAAATAAGCAAATAGAAGTTAGGTCCCAGTGCATTATTATTAATTATAAAAATTTAATAACATTTGAGTTATTAATTATAAATTCTGAACTGTATATATTAAATTAATTCCAGTAGATGATAAGTGGGTTGAATATTTGGAAAGTATGTTTTTCTTCAAACGTCAGTAAATCCGTCATTACTCGACTGTGTAGGCGGCCGTGAAGTTTCATTTTTCCTCCGCCGGAGCTTTACTTTTCACTTTTCCGCCGGCGGAGGTAAAAATGTTGTCATAGCAACATAGATACAATACAAACAGACAACAAAATAAGCGTCAAAAACTCAAGATTTATTAAACTACATTTTGTATTTATCACTCAATTTGTGGCTGCATTTCTAAAAATCACTAATTTAGGAACAAATTGGCTATTATTTAATCGAACTTACTCAATAACTGCTTATCAATACGGAATTAAAACGCAATCGGAGAATCTTAAAAAAATAATTATTGTTGACAGTGTCCACTGACAGCTTTATTTTACATTATATTCACCGACACCAGTCTAAGCAAGGCCACCTACGACCGTGGTCTAAGCCGCCTTGCGAACCCATTTATCTTTAATAATAATTAGATATTATTACTATTAAAAAGAGACGTTTTTGCATTAATTTGTCGACATTTGAAGAAAAAACAGCATATTTTATTTGGAGGAAAAGTCACTTTTCATGGCTTGCTCTCTATTACCAGCCTCACTCCGTTCGGCTGTTAAACACGAGCGCGCCATGAAAAGTATCACTTTTCCTCCATATAAAATAATATACTATTATTTGCCTAGTTCTTAAACTTGTTGAAGGGCCATTGGCATCTATAACGTTGCCCAAAATATTAGAGAATACTTTCTTCTTTTTTTTTTAAACTTCTGTATAGCTTTCTGTCATTATGTAAGAGCGCTAACTACCGTGCCTCTTAACAGTAAATAAGCCAACTCATAAATCTGCAGAGAACGACGCTGATGATTTCCAGTATATTGTTGAGGATTTGAAAGGCTCAGGAACGATGCTATGACATTTTCCCAATGGAATTAACGTCAAGTGCTTGATGCATTTGTGTTGCTTGGCCGCATCACTATATATCTTCGAACCATTCCCACCATAATTATTTGTTCAACATTCCTGTTTGTGATAAAAATATCCCGTGGTGTATTTATTTTTCTAACGGAAAAATAATATGAATGCATAGTTTCTTCATCTTTAACACTTTCTAGGTGTAGATTTGTCAATTCAGTACGCTTGCAGGCAACTGTAAGCTCCACTATCAACTTTTATCATAAAAGAAGCTTTATCGTCGTCTTCCTCTGCTACAATTCTAGTTTTTTGTCCAAAATCCTTCTGGTTTTCTTTTTAGAAACACAATAAAATTGAGGTATTTACGAATATTCATATATTTGTTCATTGATATATCTGAACGTAGCATAGAATAAAATAACCAAAGCGACGAAGGCTTGGTATGTTTTGAAAGATGTTTTAAATGTGTCAGAAGAACCTTTTCATTGCTGATATTCTTGATTTTTCCTTTTACACCAATCTTCAAGTTCTGCATAGGTTTGCTTGTAAGTCTCCCTTGAGTTTTCGTGAAGTACGAATCGACAATATTTGCCGAATTGTCTTTGATATCCGAAAGGACCCTCTCGAAATCCGAATAATCCATATTGATATTCTCTTTCACAATAAATCAACGTATGACACAAAAATAGGCGCAAATAAGAAAGTTGCCAATGTCCAAATTACAGCATTCAACAAGCGCAGTTACCATGATGTCGACTAATATGTGTTATGACTATAAACAATATTATTTATTTATTTATTTTAACATCTCGTCAAAAAACTCATGACCACGTCAAATTCACTCATCTATCTCCAATCAGGTATCTTAAGGTATCTCTACCAATTTTTATTATCATCTTTATCTTTCTCCCTTCCCTTCTCCATTTTCGGGAAAGCTTTTTTCTGTTTTCACCTCTATCGGCGTTGAAAATTATGTGAGCGGGCGCGTTGCGGTACTGGATGCCGCACGTACAAAAAATGTATAAAGCTAAAATCTATTTATTATCTGCAATTTATTCAGTAATAAAGGATATGACACATATTTATAGTAAAATATTTTAAATATAAAATAGAAATATCAACTCAAGAACGAGAAAAAATTCGAATTGTCGGCAATATCTTACAGTTCTTTTCGCTGAGTGGTTTATTTAACATGTTTCTATCCCTAAAACAAATAAAATGAGATTTATATATCGTAACATACTCACAAAGTAACACTCGGTACAAAAAACCGTAAAAAAGTAATTTTCAATACTTACATGACAAGGCGCACTGCGGTACGGAATGCCGCAAACGTGCAACTTGATCTCTTGGCGTCTTATTTCATACTAACAGAAAGTCTGAATGCCTCCCTGTGCCTTGGCAGCCGGTTCCAAATATAATCAATGAGGAATTCCTGACGCGACAGTGGCGTGCAGCAATCGGAATTAATTTTTTTTTATGAAATGTAAAAATGCGGCACAGAGTACCGCTGCGTGCCCGCCGGAAGGTTAAGTCCGGTAATCTTGGAGATAAACCTTACTTCCATACGATAAAGGAGTTAAGTATCTAGAGTGCTGGTCGCAGTAATATTTATTTTAAAGTTTTTTATTTGCTTTCTTGTTTCTCACATAAGCAGAATCCATTTGTTGCCAAATGATTCAAGTCTTGTTGAAATCAATGATCGTATGGGATACCCATACAATATTGCTACCGGTGAATTTTCATCTACTTTTGCTTTGTTCCGGAATTTAAGCAGACCTCTATTGTATTTATCCTCGCTCATTCTTCTGCCTTTCATAAATTTTTAATTTTACAGCTATTTCTGAATTAGCAGTACCGTATTGATATTGATGAGCTAAACTAAAATTCATTATCAGATCCATCTTATAGGTACGCTAGTCTAAAAATTCTACTTCTGTTGTAGTACTGTTGGGGTCTTTGTGTCTAAACTGACAGATAATTGGCCCACCAAACTTGCCAGATCAACGTATCTCATGAAATTTTTCCATTACATAAAACAAATTCCGCTGAAATCTTCTGGAATGGATACATTGGAAATTCTTCGCAAATCATGGTATCTTTGTTTAGTAGTAGCTGAAACTTCTAGCGTAATTAACAAGCTTCGACTGTATTCTTCTGAATAGATTTCTGGCCAAAACACAGTCTGCAATGCTCCCGCTTTTATTTTCTCAATTCTTTGATGTAAGTAATGTAAATCATTAAAATCATTTTTCCCATAATTTTTGGTATAAGAATTTTACAACTTTTTAAAATTATTTAATTATCTATTCTTCTCTTGTATTCCAAGATAATTGTAATGATATATCCAAATGCTTTTTGAGTTTTTATTTGATATTTTATTTTTTGATATTCTTGATCACTTCGTGCTGCTCCCTCAATTCAATCTAATAGCGGATCTTCCAAATGACATATGTTGAGACCATCTTCTGGGTTACCTGCTACTGATATTTTATGTATTATCAAAGAATTTAGTTCAAATTGGGTTACTCGGCCTTTATTTCCTGAATCACTAATAGGGCACCTTGACCTGGCATAAGATTTTAGCTCCCATTTATTTGCGTTTTGATAACCTTCTATTTTTTCTTTAAATCTCTAAATTCGTGTGTATTCAATCGCATCTAATATATTATCATTTAATATTGAGATCAATGATTTGTGGTCCATGAAACTACGAAATCTCCTAGCCCTTCTAGATAAATCTTACATTTTGAAACTGCATGTACTATTCCAAGCAACTTAATTTTCACCACGGCATACGATCTGGGCTAGGTATTGATATTTAATTTTCTGATTCTCCAGAGCAAAAAATTATTTTTCATTATGTGTTTCTTTAATGACCCTTAACGAACTCTGTTCAGTAAATCACAGATGGTATCTTTGAGATTCTTATTTCGCTCCCCAAATTTGTTTTCTATGTTTTATAAACTCTTCTCCGTGTCTTCTTTAAGTTTTCGTTTTGGAACTTCCGTATAATTCGCTATTCCTAGTTTTCCTAGTTTTATTGTTATTTCTGGGCATTATCGGTAATTGATTAAGTTTTCATTAGTAATATAACAAGTGCAATGAAAATTACCGAAAATTTTCGGAAAATATGAACGAATGCAAGTTATGTTGAAAAAGTGCATAGCGCACGAGTGCATTTTTCAGTTTAACTTGCATGACTGAAGATTTGTCGAAAATTATAGGTACATATTCATTGCACGAGTTATATTTTATAAGAGAATTTCATGAATCGAAATTTTTTATTTTTTGTATATCCTCGTAAGTATGAAATGTCAGTATCACAAAAAATGTTAAAATTAAATAACCACCTCTCGTTGTCATGGACGTCTCCATGAAAAATAGATAAAGCGATACAAACTCAAACAATTTTTGAACATTGAACTACAGCGTCTTTTTCGTAAAATATGTCGCGATTTGGAGTAGCAACGCTCAAAGAGTTTGATGAAAACATTGAAATTCTTATCCCAAAAAATACCAAAAAGTCTAAAGCTTCCATTTAGAGACAATTTCAAGACTTTCTTATTGAAAAACAGTATACTCTGGACAAGTGTACATCAAAAGAGAAGCTCTCTTTAATTTTACAAGATTGCGGAAGAAAGATGGATCACTTTACAAAGAAAATGCGGTTAAAACTGTGTGGAACGTAACAGCTAAATTGGTTCAAGAAAAATTCAATAGTGAGTTTGATGTGGCTATTGACCCCTTTAATGATGTAGCATTTAAGAAGGCAAGAGACGCAAGATACGCTTTGCGACGTAGCTTACAAAGTGATGCGGATAAAAGAAAAAACAGTTCCGCGGCTTTTACTTATCAAGAACTCCTGAAAATTATCAATTTATATGATGAAAACACCCCAGATGATCTCCAGAAAAAACTAATTCATGTAATGTCACATGAGCTGGCATTTCGAGGAGGTGAAGCATCAAATTGCTCGATAGAATTTTTCCGTGAGGAAATACTTAATGATGGATCATCAAGTGGCAGGATCGAGTATAATCCAGTCTTTTTATGTCAGGGTGGAGATCGGAAATTGACGGAAAATAAATGGTTGATTAGAAATGCTGCAAATGAGGATATCTGTCTAGTAGTAGGTTCTTTCTCCAGCGTTGTTTTTATAATAGTTATATCTGATAGTAGAATATTCCTGTTTAGTCATATTTCAATTTCGATTGTTAAAGTCCCCAAAATAAAGAATAAACCAAAGAAACAACGTTAAAATTACATGTATGGGAATACTTTACTCATGCGATATTGCCAAGTTCGCTATGCTGTTATGGTAAATGAGCACATGCGTGAAGGTATTCCATGCTATTTCCACTCTTGTAGTACTAATACAAATAATTATAATTTAAGGTTTTTGAAATGCATTTATTTTCAATATTTTATTTCTTGTTACAGATTATACAAGAAACTAATTTCAAAGAGAAGCTGCCAAATCACAGTCGACCGCCATTTTCTCACTCTAAACTCCAATTGGGGACATTCTGGCCAATGGTATAAGAACTGTCCAGTGGGGAGGAACGAGATTTCAAAATGGACTACAGCTTTAGTGAAAAAAGCTGATCTTGATGTGAAAAATTTGAAATTTACTAACCACTCACATAGAGCCGCAACAGTGGCAAACTTAGCGAAAGCTAGATCGACAAAAATCAGCTGACAAAATTAACGGGACATGGTAACATTAGTTCTATACAATCTTATTTGCAACTGGATCAGCAGTTTCATCAAAACCTTGTCACAAAATTGAGGGAAAATGGTGAAAACAAAGAAGAAGTGCCTTCTAAATCTTCCACAGCCAGTAGAACCAGCAGCATAGTATCTGAACAAAGCAGTGGCGGACCGATCATCAATTACAATAACTGTGTGTTCAATTGTAACAATTTTAATAAAAAATATCTATAACTTTGTGAGACATTTAAAAAATAAAAATATAAAAAAATAATTCCTATTGTTCTACTATTTATTATTTTATTTCTATTATTATTATTGGGTTAATTGATACATTTGGGGCACCCTGTACTGTACAATTATCCGATAATCGTGCA
>MU181933.1:330447-357072 GCA_016904865.1 Pissodes strobi | reverse complement strand
ATTAGTTTTAATCCTATTTTCCACGCGCAAACTACTTAACCGATCATCATTAAATTTTGTACAGATATTTTCAAGAGTATAGTAAAGGACATATGACACTTTTAGCTTTTACCCGCGGCTTTGCTCGCGTTGATTATTGATGTGTAAACATCTTACGCGGCGGTTTGAGGGTAAAACTCGGCAAATGGGACGGAAATGTGTAAGCGGATGAGGTCGGAAATGCGCAAGCGGCTGTGACATCATAATCATGAACAGTGACTTTACAAGGACTGCTCAAATATTTGTGCATGTCGATATAGAATATGTTTACACATCAGTGTCTCGAGTACAAGCAGACTCGCTCATTTTTTTTGTTCCTTGTAGTGATTGTTGATTGATACTTGAAGTGGTTTATTTATTCTCATGTGCCAGACCTTTGCTGCTTTTCCTTATTTTGGGTAATAAGTACTTACGAGTAAGCCAACCGACCTATATACAATTCTGAAATTGGGGCGATCATTGGGCTGAAGACGATATGATAAAATATTTTATTCAATAGGTTTTATTTTCCAAATTCAGATAGTAAATGATACAATAACGATTTTGTAAAATACAATCCACGCCTATCCGTAACGAGCGAGCTAAGGCGAGATGTCGAGCACTATACTTTTCAGTGACGCGACAATAAATCATAATGCCAGAAATCAATTTGGCCGAATAAATCTCGTAAAATTTAATGTAACGGCATCTGGAAACACCTTAAGCACAGTTCTTATGCTTTGATAATCTTATTTATGGCATAAAAGAATTACGGCCGGCCGAAAATAACTCCCGCTATTCCGAGCGCGAGCTTCTGTTCCAAACACTTTTGATAATTCGGTGCTTGCGTTACGGCAATCATTGAAGGAGGATATTTATCAGCGAGAGATTTCTGGTGTATCCTCGAAACCGATCGGCAAATTTATCGACATCGCTACGAGACAAGTCGATTAAGACATCCAGAATAATTCTGAGCAAAAACGCAATAAGTAAGCGAAGAGGTTTGTTTCTCCATAATTTATTTCGTCATTAGTACAAAATGATTTTTTGTCACTTATTGTAAAAAATCAATCTTGACCCCATTAATGCTATGTTAACAATTTGGAGGTTATCCAAACCAAACGTCACAATCTCAGTGGCACATGGCTTCTACTACCCTTTTGAAATGGCCACCGAAAGCTGACAAATCAGGTTGAGGAACCAAAATTTACCCTGTTCTGATATACAGATGGATCACGAATGGAAGAAAAATATTATATTGAAACCTTTGGTTTTACTGTAAGATCCCTATATACATGAGAAATAAATGTGATCATAACCTTGAAAGCTGAGAAACACGTTATATAATTTTGAAGAGCTAAGTGTACTAAGTAATTACGTTCATAGTGCCAGGCCCATGTGAAGTGTGGGATCGCAGAAAATTGAAGGTAACCAAATAGCCGACCATACTTCTAAATGACGACAACCATCCCAGTGGGCAAAATTGCGATATTATGCTATGTAAACAATTTTACTTTATTACTACATATTATATGTTACGCACTTTTGCTTATGTAGCATCTCTATTGCAGCTGTAAAAGTGAGAAGAAACGCTTATATAATTTTTGAATTTCCCAGTTTATATACCTGGAACGTCTATAAGTTTATATACAGGGTGAAAAAATTAGAATGGCTCTATTTTTATAGTAGGTATTTGCAAGATCAATCCGAATAACTAACCAAAATAATACCTGGGTAATTTACCAATAAAAACCAAATAGTAATGATCTAATTTAATGATAGTTTCTCGCTAACACGTTCCCAGATGGCCTCTTTTATATTTGCTGAGCACAAATATAAAATAGTACCTAAAAAATGTGTTGGTCCATTGTAGTAACATGCGCCTGAACTGCCTGTTGAATTATCATTATCAATTAGGTCATTTTTATTTAGATTTTATTAGTAAATTTTGCAGAGCAGGTATGTGACAATTTTGTTGAGCTGTTGAGATTGACTTTGTAATTACTATACACTAAAAAAGATATAAAAAAATCAAAAATAAAAGATTTACAAAAACGCGGAGAAAAAAATTAGGTATTATGTAGTACTACCCACATCCACTGACACAATCTTAAATGACAAAATCCCACTTGTAACAGCTTTCTAAAAAGCTTACCAAAATCTTTTTTAGAATATGGATTTAAATACGAAAAATCAACAAAATTTTAAGAAAATATTTTAATACTGGCTTTTGCAAAATTTTGCAGGAAAAATTAGAGAATAAACGCTGTCATTTACGATCTAGGACCTAAATTAAAATGCGATTGTAGAACAAAAACTCCATATATTTGCAATAACGCAAATAATTGTTTTCCTGCTTTTTTAACTATTTGGTTAAGTGCACAAAATTATTTCCATTTTGTTCTATACAAAAATTAAGCCGACTTTCAAATTCTAGCATAACTTTCTAATTAGTTATCCTTTGAAGCAATTCTTCTAGAGAAGCTGGCTAGGTTTCGTAAACCAGTAATTTAATGTAACGCTATATACTGTACCTGCCAATCCACTGGTTTGGATAATATTGGTCCAACCGCTCTTTCGCCAGAGCAGTATAGTGGGAAGGTGCACCACCTTGGTGAAAAAATAGATCTTCCTTCAAATGTAGATTGCCTGGAGTCTCTTTGACATGAACAATCAAAGGCTCAATAGTTTTGTTGAATATTTCAGCAAAAATTTGTCGGGTTAAATTTTCTTCAATAAAAAAAGTACCAAACTTTCATTCAGACATTGAGTGTGTTCCTCTGTAAAGAGGTGGGGACTAACGTCAATCGAGTAGCAATAGTTAGGTTTATCACATGAGTATTGAGGAAAAAAGAAGGATCATCACTCAAGCCAATGATATTTATAAATCGGGACGTTGCGTTGCCGTATTTCTCCCTGCCAAGGATTCGAAAAACTAATTTCTTCTGTCCGGATCATCGTCGCCAAGTTTTGCAAAATGTACATTTTGTAAGAGTGAAATTTATGCATTTTCATTACCTTCCTAACAGATTATCTGAATACGCCGGTAACTACTACTAAATGATGCCTTGACACTTTTTAATTAGAATAGAAACTTAAACAATAACTTCAATCTGCATATCCAGTTTCTTTTTTGTCAGGATGTATTTCAATAATTCTTTAACACATACTCTAAGCACCATAAAGAAATATCATTTGTACTCGTTCTTCCATAAAACACACCATTTTAGAATTAAAACAATATACAGAGGCAAGTGATATTTTTGAAAATTTTACAAAATGGAGCCAAAAGCAAGTATTTGCGTTATGGTAAAAATAGAGTAGTTTAGTGCTACAATAGTGTCTGTGTTAATTTAGACTTGGGAACCTTTTTCATCATTAACGATTATTTTTAAATTTTTCCTGCCAAATTTTGCAAAAGCCAGTTTTAAAATATTTTCTCAAAATTTTCAATTTAAATCTCATTAATTTTGGTCTCGAAGAAAAGTATTTTTGATAAGCTTTCTAGAGAGCTATCACAAGCACGGTAGTGCCATTTCAAATTTTAAAGCTAATAAGGGTAGTGCTTTAGAGGTTGCTGAGGATGGTCGACAAAGCACCTCATTTTTATTTCCCCGCTTTTTTTTAGAAATGATACTTTTTGGTTTTTGATATCTTCTTTAGTGTAGAAAATATAGCCATTGTAAATTTTCAAATTGCTACCATGTATATATTTCATATAATATTTTCTGCCGGTTACATTATATAATTAAATGCTATTTAGGTTATTTAAATGTTAATTACTAATGAATTAGTTATTTAGTTTTATGTAATTTATTAATCGAAAATATTGTAAACAGAACTAGATCGAAGCCTGAGATAGGAACAAAGAAAAGTGCCATTATATTCCTAATACACATAACACCTTTTAGGTTTTATGTGAGCCATTAATCGGATTAATCGGTTATAATTTCTGAACAGTTGATTTTTTAAATCCCCTTCTATATATAGCGTCTGTCACCTGTCGTTTATACCAAAAATTGACATCAAATGGTCTTACTCTAATTTATCGATTTGTCATTTGACTCATTTATCTTGTCCTAGTTTCTGCCATTGCAACTTGAAACTCGCCCCTCTAGTAATTTTTTCAGTCCGATTTAAATGTGTTTAGATGGTAAATATATATTTATATTTATATTATTTTGAGAGTTGTCTATGCAGATGCTGTTATTGCTGTTGGCTTGATTGCCAGTGGCGATTTGTCATTCTTTTTATTTTTGTTGGTTTTTGTTCGGAAAATAAACACAATCATATATGTATTCCAAATTCGATAGAACTTCAATTTTTTCAAATTGGGCTTAGGTAAATATCTACGTTTGGATAACTTTCTATCTGGCAAGCTTCACTTAGATTGCTTTCGTTTTTTTGTACTCGATAATGTAATTGTAAATCTTGATCAAAATATCAAGCCAGAGCATATACTGTGATCTAGCTAGTACCAAGTAATATTTTAATTTCTTCTAATTAAGGTGATGTACAAGCTGTGGAGTTATTTTTTATTTATATAGAAAAATAACTCAGTTAACCCTCTAATGCATCTTATACGGACTCTATTCAAACTCTGTTTTAGGGTCTGATCTGATTTTTTTTATACTACTACTGGAAGCATGGTTTGAAACTTGTGATTTCATGCAGATATGATACAAAATTAGTGTGTTGACAAACTCTATTTTCCGCGAACGCTAAACATTGTTTCCAAGCAATTTTTATGCAAAAAAAATTATCCGTAAGTATTATCTAGTATAAAACATAAGACTCCTTATTTGCCTCTTGGGAAAATAAAAATAGAGCAGGTAGGGCTTTTTAGAAGTACTCACCACTTCTACGCGGACGTGTGCAATACTTCACTTGTATCAACCACCTCTAGGCGGGCTTATGCAGCTTATAATGATTTTTTTTGATGACACAAATGTATGATTATTCAGTTTCTGAGTAACGGCTTATTTTTAGATATAGCTAATTGATGAAAAAAATTTAATACATCATTAATGAAAAACAACGAAGCCTTTAATTTGGACAGTATTCCTACCAATACTGAGAGCGAGGAAGATAGACAGCGAAGACTGCCACTCCGACACATATCTACAGCTTCCAGTGACTGCCGAAGACAAATTGAATCTCAATAATTGTGATATACTGAAACCTGTAGAAAAAGAAACATCTAAAGATATCGTTTAGAGTCACCTGGGATTTCTTCCAATATATTGTCCGTAAATGAAGCTGCTCGCTGCTAAACCTTACTGCGTCTCCGACTTAAAGCTGGAAACTATAGGTAGTTTCCAGCTATTACTCGAAGACGAATTAGCTCTCAAGGATTATGACAAAAATACTAAAAGTAAAAAAGGTGAATCGGGATTATTCTGAAAAATAAGAAGCAAATGTTTTGAATTGATACATCGTCTGCTTTATAGCATGACACAAAAACCGTCGGACTTCTGTCGTCATATGTTGGTACACAACAATTTGAGACCAGTGACCCCAACATCCAGTCAGAGCTAAAATGAACTGGCTGCGATATGGAAAACTTTTATGAAATTTATTGTCAAAAAATCATCAGGGAATATAACCGGCATATAGGATATGTTTTTCGCAGCCTTGTAGCAGAATCACTCTGTTTGTATGGAAATTTGGCATAAAAGAGAGGCGTTGCAGACCATCGTCGTTAAGTTCGCCCAGGCTAAATGCATTGGTTACGAAGGAAGGAAATTTTATTTATTATAAAAGTCTTTTTATTTCTGACACTAGAAATAGGTATCCATGTAAACGTCATCATCACTACCCACTTCCAGAATTTTGAAATACTGGTTTGGTAAAAGTTCCTCTTGACTACATGCATTTGTTAAGTATAATAAAAAATGTAGGGATGCAGCGATTTAGATTGCGATTACGATTCATCCTGCGATTATTATGGCTTGACGTTTAACCGTAATCGCCGGTTATCGTATACGACTATTTTAGGATTTCATGACCATCGCGCGCGCGTTCTGCCGGAGAAATCCCTATTGCTGGCAGAAACGGGGAGTTCCCCGCCGACTTCCCAAACTCGCTCGTATTTGCAAGTGCGATTTGGTGTCTTTTATTTGTGTATAGTCTATATTTCAACTACATCATGTTGAAAAATAGACTTAAAACTAGCGATATATGGAAATATGTCACGTGTGTGACCCAAATAAAGCAATACGGAAATATGGCAGTCGTGAGATTTTTAGAGTTAGAAAAACTGCAAAAACAAAAGATTATGTACCAACCAATATGTGGGCTCAAGTTAATCGTTTTTATCAGGATAAAGTGAAAACGGTCCCGAAACTCAGCAAGGAAAGCGGGCATTTAACTCTAGGTAAGTTTATGTATTTATTTATTAATTTTTCTGATTGGTAATTTACTGGTCATTAAAAATTGTCAAGGAATAAACGAATAGACGCAAAAAACTGAAATATTTAAATTTAAAAAACTTAAAGTAAATGTGTCTTGTGTCCTGTATCCTAATTCTTTGTTTTGCATTTTTAACGTTTCACCATGTCCTTTAAGTAAAACAAATACGGAAATTATTCGACTTATTACTAAGGATCACTATGTAAATATTTATAAACTTTCGGATCATGTTAATAAATAGTCGACAAAAATTGAGTTACATAAAATTATCGAACATAAACCACTCCTCAAATATATTTAAGTACTGGAAAGACAATACTACATTTCTAAGAATTTTCCAAATATCTACCCTACAAGCCCTGTTCTTTCAGAAAGCTTATTTTCTACAGAAAGATTAATCCAGAATCCTAAAAGAAACGACTAAGTCCACAAAATTGAGAAATGCTATGCTTCCTGAATAAAAACTTAATTTTCGGTAATTTTGAATATTGATATTGATAAGAACACGTTTTTTATGAAGGATAATTGATTAAATAAACAAAAGAGTGAACAGTTACAAAAAACTACTCTGTAGGATATCCATTATTAGTTATCATCACATCTTCAGGTCATCGAGTTGATTAAATTGTCTAAGACCAAAAGCGGCATATTTCTCCCAAACTCTGCAATTTGATTCATCAGAGCATCTTTGTCGGGAAGCAATTCTGTTCGTATACGCAAAAGTTTTCCATCGGGTTCAAGTCGCGGAATGGCGCAGGCCAGTCTAAAGCTCCAATATCCTTTTGCCTGGACCAATTTTGGACATGACTGGATATGTGCTTTAGATCATTATTTTGTGCGAAAGGAACCATCACATTTTCCATAATAATTTTGTAAATAAACCTGTTTATTATACTATTGATCAAGTGGACCAACCTCCTCTACATAACAAACGAGCCCATAAAGCAACACCACCTTTGCCATGCTTTAGTGTAGGCGTTACATACTTGGGAGTGAAGCACTAGTTTAATTGCAGGTCTTCTAACTCGTCTCATACGATCTGAACTCGTTTCATCGCCGAGAAGGACCTTTCTCCAGTCAGCAACAGTCCAGTCGATATGCCTTCGTGTAAATTCGAGTCTAGGAACTTTATTTCAAGATATTTTTGCTGGACTCCTACTGTATAACCGTGCCTGCACTAAATTTCTTAAAACAGTCCGGCAAGGAATATTTATATTACCATTTCGGCTTTGATTTGAGGACCCAACTTCCATGGGTCATTTTTAAAAATCCTCTTTTTCAACCTGTCTATGTGGACATTTGCTTTTTTTGGTCTATCTAGCTTGGGAATAAGTTCCAAATGTTATATTTCAATAAAATCTGATATTATGCGTGAAACTGTACTACGAATTAGGAGAAACCTAAAAGGAGATAAACGTGTTCGTGTAAATAATCCTCACATTGGCATTTTTGAAAAAGACTACTTCACCAATTTTCCTTTGTTTACTTCAGAGTTTGCAATAAAACCTCGTTGCAGACAAGTGGAAAGCCACCGAACTCTGTTTATTTCTACTGTACGTAAGACCTGTTGGTTTAAGAAATATTTTAATTAAAAATCTGTACTCACATTTTCTCTCTTTGTCTGTAGCTATTAGCATATTGAGTGGAGTGAGCTCAGATAATACTGAATACGAGGAAAAACTTTTAAAGTGGAAAAAATATCCTTTTTTGTTTAAAAATATCTAACGTATATGCTCATTACTTGTTTTATTTATCCGATGATGTTAGAACTTATGGGCCGCCGGATTCTGTTAGTGCCTTTAAGTTTGAAATTAAATTTCTAAAACACTCAAGGCTATCTGTGCAGCAAATACATACTCGAGTCAGTAAAGAATCCCAGCGTGAGCAACCGTATCAAAGCAGTGATGTGATTTCCCAAAAGAATAAAAATATGTAGTGCTTGAATGAAGGACTATGTGCTGTCTGAAATTTAATCAAACTGTTGTATTCCGACTGACACACAAGTATTTTTTATTCGGTCCTTTTATCGCAATCAAAATAGTAACTTAATTCTTTATTTGATCCATATTATAATTCAGCCTTTATTGAGATATTTGAAACATCAAAACGAAAGTGGTATTTTTGGCATAATATTAGTTGTTAGTGAAAATTTGTAGTTGTTTGTCATTTTACTAGAATCTTGACTTTTTAGTATTACAATTTTTTGCGAAAACTTTGCGTTTTTGTGTGTTTTGTTTCAGTAGTATTTGCGTTAGTTTAATATTTCTAGGGCTACCATTAAGTGACGTACATTTCTTTAAAAATAACCTTGGCTAAGCTTCTGAGACCAGCTCTGCGTTAAAATTCATGGATAAAGCGCTATCATTAAAAATGTAGACACTATTTGTGTCTAATAATAATGTGTAATAATGATAAGTAATAATTCACATGGTCTAATTTATCTGTTAAAAACAGCATAGCAACAACGAAATTGTATTAATTATTCAAACGCAAATGACAAATCTAAGAAATACCTACTCAGAAACACCAGAAGTAAAATATATATTTTTTAGACTAAAATTGATCATTATGATTAATAAAGCTTTAATAGGTTTGGTAACGGTCAGTGAACTCCCGAACTGTATTGTAGGGTGGGCCTGACGTGTAAAGGCCGACTACGAAATTAATATATCAATAATTGCGTTAGATGGCCACAAGCCGAACGGATGAATCAAATACCGGGGTTATTGCAAATGACGGGTAGTAGCAATGGCGGCAAAGCAATGGGCCCAGGAACTGGATCTTGGTCGATTTGTGTCTTAATCGATACTGAAATAATGTAGATCTTTTTAATATTGGCGACAACAGGACATTGCTGCATAATAGAGACAAGTCTCTCTTATGGTAGTCAAAAGTTTAGTGAAATGGCCACTAATACGTAAAACACACTAAACGAATGTAACTAACTAAACTCATGTTGAACGAATAAACTAATTGAAATTTAAGCAATATAATCAGAAATAAATTTACTGAGAGTAAATGAATAAAAAACATTTAAGCAAATTAGAGGTGAAACAAATTAGAGCAAATGCTTATCGGAACCAGCCCAAACGAATCTGAGGAGAAATGACCGTAACGATAAGAAAATAATTAAATTTAATATAATGCATAAGATTATCAATCTTACCTTCCGCCATGTCTAATATAAATGTTTAAAGAATATTCTTTTAGTATTAATTTTTATATGTATAGAGAAGTGGCAAAATATGGATACATGCCAAGCAAAAAACATGCTAGTGGCATAGAATAAAAAGATAACCCTAATTTCAACGGTTTGCACTAACATGAAAACAGGATTAAAAATACTGTTCTTGAAAGTCCTGAAATTTTAACCACTCTGCTTTTTCATTCTGTTTTTTTGATTAATTTTGTTTCTTAATTAATTCTGTGATCAGAAATATACTCTTGGTTTATTATAATTTAATGAGAAATTAGACGATCATGTGGTTATTTAAATGGTAATGGTACTAATCTATTATTTTTATTGAAACTGGAAATTTTTGGAAGTTATTATTTGAAATTGTGTCAAGGTCAAAAAAACTATATATCACCAGAATATGTGTATTATATAAATGATTTCTTCGTTAATAAACTGGACTCTTTTAGACATTTACAAAATATTGTGAGGAGATAGATTAGGAAAATGATATGTAACTACCAAAGATAATCGGCGTATGAGATTTGTTGTAGGGCGAGAAGTGGAATCAACAAACACGCTCCAAACTATTGCCAAATACTGCATTTTATGAGGCTAGTCTCGTAAGATTTGGCCAGGCTTCCCTATTCCAACCCAATGTAACCCAAGCATCAAGTCAGAAGATCTAAAGAGCAACTTAATTGACAAGTTCCCTGAAGTCTCATGTGAGCAAATTTGGTCAGATTCCCAGACGTCTATGCGTCAATGAAGGTGATAATAAATCAGGACAGCTTTTGGAATAGAGAAGCCTGGCCAAATGGTGCTGCAATATCCCGATTTTACACCAAGAGAAAGGTGCCACTAGAGAAATAAAAGAACCCTCTAGAAATCCACACAATGTTAGTCCGGTAATCGCAATAAGCAGCTAACAGTATACTATCAAAACATTCGTGGTTCATGAATGAAAACAAACACTAACTGGATCCATATCTGAAAACTATGATATAATTTTATAATTACGTTTATGGAAACATGGTTAAAATATAGTATCCTCGACTCTGCGCCTTCTAATCCAACTACACTGTGTTTCGACATGATAGATCCGACTCTATGCTCTATGCAGAGAGGAAAAGGAGTTCTTATAGCACTCAAAAAGCAACAACCTTGCGAAATAATTAATTCTGCCTGCCTGATTATTAAAGCAAAATTAAAAAATGTTCGCTTCTATATTTCCGTTGTTTATTTTATGCGAAATTCTGGTGTGATTTATCGAATATATTTTGGCTTGTATGAGGATATATTGATATTAAAAATTCAAATGTGATATCGCTGGGAGATTTTAGTTTACCTCATATCAATAGTCATAACTATATTGAACATAAAAAGCGTGTGGCAATTTCTAACATGTATTACCTACATCAAATAAATACTGTACCTAACTGTATTAATTGATTTTTAGATATTTCTATAGCAAATTTGGATATTTACAATTTTGTTAAGTCTGATAGTCTATAAGTTGGTAAAGCCCTAAACTTGGGTATCAAGATGAAGGAGATTAAGGAGACACATACAGAATCTGTTAATATAAAAATTACAACTTACAACTATCTCTCTAGGTAACTACTAACTATTTTTATCAGTTAATCTCAGAATGTGACTGGTCCACAGTGTTTTATGTCAGAATGTTGCATTGATTAAAAGAAAAATAGTCTGCATCGTTTTTATCTAAAGAGTCCAACAAAAAATCCAGAGAGTGTGGAATATCAGCTTCTGAGGACTCAAGTAAGGAATCGAACTAAATTGGAACACAACTTATGCAAGGCCTCAATTGAAAATAACTTAATGGCTGATCCGAGCACATTCTGAGCTTTCTTTAAATCAAAATACAAAGTGCAGTAGGTAATTCCAGTGGAAATAGCATTAAGTAATGCTCAGTTGATACTGCAAATGCTTTCGCTCAGTATTTTGCATCCATGTATGGCATATCTGCCTGCTCAGGTTAGTACCCTGAAATAAAGAACAGGGTACATTTGTGCTTTGAAATGTCACTGGGGGTGATGCGATTAATAGTGTAAACAAACTTAAGCCAAAAATTCTACTGGTCCTTACCAAATTCCATATGTATATAAAGGTTGTGCAGAATTTTTGGTTAACCATTAGCTTATATTCTTATATTGTCAGTTGAACGTTCTAGATATCTTAAAATTATCAAATATTCCCTCAAATCATAAAGACGTAAAAATAATGACATTCAGAATTATAGGCCCATATATTTTAGAGTGTTATTAAAATCTTTGAAAACATTCTTTATTTATGATAACATATTTGAATATGTAAAATATAAAATTAACAAAGTCAGTTTTAATCTTTGTTAACATGGTTAACGAAACGCGCGACGACTGCAAAAATTATATTTCGATATTGTGGATAAAATTCTGTGTTAGTGCATTTTGCTGAAGGTTCCAAACCCCCTCCTAGATGTATTATTAAGTGCAATTACTGTGATTTAATTGATTATATGTCTTTTAAAGTGTCAAATAGTGCAACAAAAATTATTTCAGAGGCATCAAGATGAGTTTCTCCATAACTTAAAATGAACCATAAATACATAAGTCGCAATGCTAAGCTATGCGGCGAATAAAAAGTTAGGCTGTTCAATTTCGTATTTGCAAGACTTCCGGAATTCTCGCTAAAACGGCTCTTAAATTAAAATTTCCTTAATACGTCCGCTTATTTGCTTTTTAAAACTCTGGGAAACAAACTTATAACCATAATTGTAAATTTACTAGTCAGTCTTGAGGATTTGTTAGCTTTTAAATTTCTTGGGTCGTATGAATTTACTTTATACGGTTCAGTGTGGAGTTCCTTGAAACAACAATAATTGAAGTTCGGGCAAAGTTTCTGCCATTCGAAACTATGAAGTGAAATGTTGACTGTTCGAATTGCATCGGTGGCGAAGCCGACGCTGTTGAGAATTGAACTAATACGCTGTTAAACTAAAGTTTTGAAGGATTTATTAGGTCGTATAAAACCAAATACGGGTACTTTAGAGTATTTCGTCTTGCATGGTGAAAAAGCTGCATAATATAGGCACACACATCATATTAAGGTATTTGAATAATCGAATAAAAACAGCTCAAATGCATATTTATTGTTCTGTTTTTTACAATAATACTTATTTGCCGGAAAGTACTTATATATCTCCAACTAACTAAATTCAGTTATTTTTCCAACTACACCATATTTTTTGTGGGAATTTTATTTGCGTTGTTTCGAGTTAATTCCTTTTTGTCGCTTTAATCTGTTTAAATGCGTTTTATTCTTTTACATTACCACTTCAATCCAATTGTAATTATTGTAATTATCATTACATCTCTGGAAAATTACATACCTAAGTATATTCAAAATGAGAAAAAGTTGACATTAAAAAATTGATAAAACAAAAATAATAACACAGGCACGAAGAGTAGTGACATATAAAGCAGCAAACACGAATTTAAAGAAAAAACTGTACGCCAACTTAAGATAAATGTAGATTAAATTTTAAATATTGTCTTATACATGTGAATAATGTGATAATTGGGATGCATCTCATAAAAATTAGTTAAGAAAATTTAAAAAGTAGGCATTACAAAAATAAGCTAAGGAAAATATAAAATTTAAAAATACAACACCAAAAGAAGTGAAATAATTATAAAAAAAATAACGATATCAAGATTTATAAGTAGTATGGCATGGATCAATTTTAGATTAATATTAAGTATAAGTCATATCGAAGAAAATAGTAGCTACGCAATGGAACAATTTTATTGTTATTATGCAAAAACGTGAACCGCAAGTGGCGCTGCTTCATTGTAATAACTAGTGAACAAGGAGTAAACTTTAAATTCCCTCTGTTCATTGCGTAGACTGTATTACCGGACGCATATACAGTAACAGCATCCGCGCTATAATATAAATGCACAGGGTTCCCAAATTCGAGCCTCATCATTGGGATCTCGGAAACTAGAAGAGATAGAAGGTCGGTTAAATGGAGGCAAAGTTGTGCAATTTGATGCTGATCAAAATTCCATCCTAAAAGTTTCAAACTTCCGAATACTTACGAAGATTTTTGGAAAAAACCGAATATTCGCGATTTAATTGTAATTTTTTTATGACTCTGTTTGAATAGACATAACAAAATAAATTTCACAATCTGATTGCTACTTTTTCTGTTCTACAAGATGGTGTTATCGGATCTTTAAACCGACGTTTCGTCTTTGAGCTACCATCATCAACTTTGTTTTTTTAAATACGGCCCTGGATTTTTTATTACGAATTTTAAGAGCATCTAAAGTCCCAAAGCCAATAATGTGTCGCGCTTATTCGAAAAATTCATATTAATGGCATTTTCCATAAGAACTCATGTATTTGAGATAGACAGAAAACATATTTTTGATAAAATTTTACCAGGAAATCATTAAAATGATTTTTTCGAATAAGTTTCGTTTTGGGACATTAGAAGCTCTTAAAGTCCGTCATAAAAAATACAGGGCCGTATTTAAAAAAACAAAGTTGATTATGGCAGCTCAAAGACGAAACGTCGGCGTCGGTTTGAAAGTCTGATAACACAATCTTGCAGAACAAAAAAAGTGGCAATGAGAATATGAAATTTAATTTGTTATATCTATTCAAATAGAGTAAAAAAAAATAAAAATTAAATCGCGGTTTCGGTTTTTTTCTAAATATCTTCGGAAATATTCGGAATTTTTTAATTTTTAAAGTGGCATTTTGATCAGCATGAAATTGCGCAACTTTGCCTCCATTTAATGGACTTCGTATCTCTTCTAGTTTCCGAGATCCCAATGATGAGGCTCGAATTTGGGACACCCTGTACATGAAATGTAACTGTCATCCATGTGTTGTGTTAGTTTTTGTTAGCTTTTGTTGGTTGGGTGCTCGCTCCAGAGGCGCAACCAACAAAAACTAACCAAAACTAACCCAATACATGGAAAGTAGTTATAGTACAGTCGCTCTATGGCGGGGGCCTGCGAGGAGCTAGCGCGGGTACTGTTACTGTATATGCTTGCTGGACTGTATTTTGCGATAATATTGCATAAGAATTATAGATAATTAATGTGCATTAAATATACTCGTACGTTATTTAATATTTTTACTGGTGAATGGTAGAACTACTTAGATGTTAAATTAATGATATCTTGCAATGCTACTTTTTAAAAAGGTATTTAAATAGGTTTTTCTACATTTCACTTATATTTGGGTTCAACTTTCATTTAACAGAAACTAAACTTTTCTGAAAAATGTAAGCAACACATTTCTGTGGGAAAATATTTGATTATTCATAATCATAAAACCGTTGTTTTGGGAAACTGTCGTTTGGATTTAGAATGCATGGCTATTAGTTTTACCGATATGCCTATTAATAAAATGCCAGGTTGTGTTTGCCAATATTTTGATTGCTGTAAACGAAATTGTAAGTGTCGATTTCGATTTTGTTCTAAAGATAAATAAATTTGCAGGGAGAACTGGATTATGAATTGTGGTAAGTATTTACTTCACAGTCTTCACAGTCTTCTATCGTATTTATCGAGAAAATAAAATAAAAGCACGTAATTAATTTCTTTGACTGACTTACTAAGTTCTTGAACGTCCTCAGGATAGTTAGAAATACACTTAATAACTAATGAAACATTTTGTATGTACAATTTTTTCATAAACCTTAATATAAACCCTAAATTTTAAGACCAATAAACATATTCACAATATGTTTAATCAACAACAAAAAATAATTCACCGAGTACTGCCCCTAAATTAAATTTTATTTGTTTTTCATGTTTTTCTATAATTTTTAAATGCTAAAATTTGTTTAACTAATTCACATACTTTTAAATTTAAATGAAACTTGATTTAGGAATGCTATCTAGCTATTATTTTGACTATAATTAAATCCCGATCGTTAAAATGGTATTGTCGCGATGAAATTTTGACCGATTTTATTTCGTTATTGGTCTTCTGCTTATCCAACTACTTTCCAAAAATAATAGTGAATAGCAGGATAGTTTCTTTACTACAGTTCGATTAAAAAATGTGCCCTTATGGAATTGAGACACACGTAAAAAAACTTTAGGTGTTTTTGATGGTATTTTTATGGTTTTTATTTGGACAGTTTTAAAATATGTTTTTCATATTTCGATTAGGTATTTCTGACGATTCAAATTAGCAAAATCGTGTTTTCTGGATACCTTTCATTAAAAATTAAAGTTTCTCATCACTAAGATTTTTCTGAGTACCAAACATTTTTAGATGTGAAGAAATAATTTTTCTTCTAATATATAATTTTTCATTTCGTTATGTAAACACTAAACCCAACTTGGTGACTTTCCGTATATCCGGGGACAAGAAAAATAAAATCGGGTGTGTAGGTGTAATGCCTCGAAGTCTTGTTAGCTAGTACAGATACAAAGAACTTTAGAAGCAAAAATTTTTTGATTGCCAAAGATGCAGGTTTAAAACTATTTTGAACTATACAGGTCTTCGCAAAAACGGAACAACTCAAATTTAACTTTTTATAAGTGCACTCCATATTGTGTTTTTCGATTTTTGAATCTTTTTCAAATTACAGATTAATCCCATATAACTTTCGTTTTTGGTATACAAAACTTGATTGCAGTAAATATTGGAAAAGCATACAGATGTATTGTTCAATTTAAACTTGTGAATCATCAACTTTAGGTTAGTTTGGGTTAGTCATGTAACCTTTGCATGCGAACCCTCTGTTTTCTTTCTCCAATCTATATAAAAAATTCTGAATAGCTATCCGGTATATTCAATGCCAATAAAATTACATTATACATTAATAGTTTTTAAATGTCGTAATAAAACCGCTGGGATATTAAATGAAACTAAAAGGCAGTTCTTATGGAATTTAATCTCAAATTGAATCTGGAGTGTTATTTATAAATAGCACATTATATCGAGTACTACAGTAATTTTAATATTGTTTTATTGCCTAAATAATTAAATCTAATTTCAAGTACAATAGAAGAAAAAACATATCAAAACGATTTAAAGTAATAACTAGGCTAAAGGTGACTAACATTTTTATTTTCAGTTTGGTGTAGTTGGGTTGAAGGAGCTAATTTTATTTTATGTACCCCTCGAAGATTCTTAAATGGCTTTCGATGTTTTCAATGTAGTTATAATTTTTTAAGGCATTAAGTTTTAAAATTTGAACCCTGCGTAGGGATTTTTTGCACCTATATATTCAGAGTATGGATACAAAATTTTAGTGATAATATTCCATGAATACTCGCAGTACGGAAACTTACTGAATAGCAACAGTAACGGCAACACTTTAAAAGTAGAACGAACCACCATTTGTCTCAATACGGGTATAGAGAATTGCATTGCCGGAAAGAGCAAAAGTTTAAATAAAGAATTATTTTTAGGCACGAACGTTAGTCGAATCAAGATAGATGCGAACGTTCATCGCATGTGTATATACGAAGTTTAATCCTGATAAATAGTTTAAATTCTTTCGCGGAAACCATTTTTATATCTGAGCATGGAAATAACTTTTGTACGATTTGCTGTGTCATAATTTTAAATTTAGAACTAGAGAATATATTATTACATTGATTTTTTTTACTGAAAGGTTAGAAAAGAGCAGTAAAGGCAAAACTCTCCCAAACTAATTATATATTATAATATAAACAATAAAAAATGTTAATAGAAATTAATTTTTGCGGTTAGTTTGATGTTGCTAATAGCAAAATATGCTCTGTGGTGCCTTTGGATAGAAACGAGGCATTTGTCCCAGTTTTTCCAAATATTTGTTCCGCGTTCGCCTAATAGAACCAGTTTAACTTAGTTTTAAAACTACTTAAATAATACCAAGTAATTTACATATAGTGAGGTACCTTAAAAGGTCAATAATAAGCACCTACTCTGGTTCTAGTTTATTTATTTGTATATCTTGAGTCAGTTATCGGAGATATTATAAACGATGTGGACAATATTTCTCCGATATTTACTTTTATTAGAAATACGTTCTAAAGTCAACTTCAATTCTCGTATCTATCAAATCGTGTTACTTAGGGCTGGATTTAAGCACAGACATCTGCACCTACATCTAGGCACCATCAACGAGCAGGCCCGCACCACTAGGGGTCCCGCTCCACTGACCGTCCAGGTGAAAAATGATCCTACGTCATTTTGTAAAATCAAGTTGTTTTAGTAAATAAATAGTGGTATAAAAGTTTGTTGATCGTAATCATCATTCATCATTTGCATTTGGTTTGGTGTTTGGGTGTTTGTCGAGTCTAAGGAGACTATCTTCTACCTTTAAACTGAACAAATCTTAAATGGTGTATAGGTTTATAATGTTAATGACTTCAATGGAATTAAGCGATATTTGCCGCTGATTTGAAGACATACTAAGCCTCAAAATTATCATTAATTAGAAAAGGTACAGCTGAATCGCCGATTATTTATTCATAAATTTAGCGCGAAAACATATAGTTACAACGTGCCTGAAATGTTACAGATTGCCTTTATTGAAACATAAATTCCCGGTCTTATGTATTTTATGGTTTCGGGAGAGCGAGATATCGCATAAAACTTTTATACAAAAATAAATAGAACGAACGCGTCGGAAGGTTTACGCCTGGTTGTAAAAAGTTTGTGACAATGTGGCGATGCGACTAATTTCGTTTTACACTTTAGAATTGAACATTTTGTACGTCAATTTGATGTGCACCTCTAATTAATTCTAGCAAATTTGATTAATGATAGCGATATTGATTTAATTCCGAGTTCCTAATATTAATTATGTATGATGTTTTGCGGGTATTTGAAATAAATAAAAAAAAAACTGCTTATAGCAATTTAGTGAATTTTGGCCAATACATTTTTAAAAATCAATATTTATATACCTGGGTAATATTGCTGCAATTTTTTGAACTAAATATAACAAGACATGGCTGGAAAATGCGTTTTAAAGACTAAAATATTTTATTGCCGAGGGTATTCAAGGATACTTTAATTGACTTTTACACCAAACAAGCCCGAACAAATCATTCTTTTTTTGGTGAGCCGTCATCCACGATATTTTTACGGGCAGGCAAAACATGGCTTTTATTTAATTTTAATTATTAATCAGAAGTACTAAAAATAATTGATGTCTTATCATGAATTCAGCCAGTTATATCAAATTGATTGTGACAAGTTGTGCAATATAAAAACGAAAATATATTAAAATTACTACAAAAAACTGGATCTTGTTGAAAAGACATATCCATATCTTGAACCACAAACAATATTTGCAACTTTTTATTTTTTTATCTAACGGTACCCATATTCAATAACAATTTTCAAACAGAAAATTGCGGGATATCCAGTAATATGTAAGAAATTAGTTATTAAAAATATTAATTTTTTGGGAACAAAATTTTCTGAAATTTTGTTGACTTACAAGTGAATTTAGATCAAAAGCCTCGTATATTTTATCCCCTTCCAGACAAGGTCTTTTAATCTTTTTAAAGATGTTCTCTTATTATTATTATATTAATTATTGGTTTTAAACTTAAACCAGCAAATATTCGAATCTGCCAAATATTAGATTTGAGTGGCGACCATTCTTGGATTCCTGTAAAAAAGCTGGTGTAAATTATTAGTTTATTCAATAGTATCTGTATCAGATCTCTGTATGTGCATCCATAAAGTCGGGCACAAATTCGATTAAAATTCAGATAGTAAATTTTGGAAATAACGCTGAAACACGTCAAACACTTTACTGACTTGCACATTCTTGACGCTTATTTCATTTATACAGAGTATCCCATTTAGGAGATATGATGGAACGGAACATTTTTGAACGGAAGCAGAGGCTGGTTTAATGTCCTCCGCTTCCTGGCCAATCTCGCATCTCAAGTTCAGTAAAGAAAAGAATGCTGACTAAAACTATCCAAAGTCTATCTGGGGCTGTACACAGGCCTGTATCAAATATGTTTAAAGCCGGATCATAGCTATCTAAGCTATATATGAATCTGTCCAAAAGCGGTATATACAGACTGGTAAAGTTAAATCAAAGCTGCGACTGTTTTTTTAATATATTTCGAGGTATAACCTTCCTCCGGAACCGCAAGGCGTAGAACCGATCGTCGACCCAGACTTTATAGGGCCTTATAGTCTGAATTTGTATTACCAGCCTTAGATACCATTGCAACACGTTTTGAAAACAAACATATTTTTAAAGATCTCTTGAAAGATCTAGAATTAGTGAAAAAGATGTAAATGAAAACCTTAAATCATAACGAATTATGATGTAATATTAACGAGTGCAAAACGTCAATCACTGCCTCCGCTGATAGCACTCGGTTCATTCTGATCGCTTCCTAGGTTCCGTTAAGTACTCAAGTTTGTACAATACGTCCGCTGCTAGCACTCGGTTGATTCTGATGAACTATAACTATTTATGTAAACTATTTATTTGCAATAACACAAAGCTCAGAATAGTTTGATGATGGTATCGCCTGCAAGAATACAGGCATTTAAACTTAAATGGTCCTGGCGCTAGACGTACGGTATTGTTATGGTATTATATTAGCACTCCATATTTGAATTCATAAATTAAAAATTATTGCTATTTAGTGTTTTTGTGCGGTGAAAATAGGAAAATCATGTTTTCATACAGTTATTGTGTTAAGGACTATTTTTTTAATGGTTTTAAATATTACAGCTCATGTACAGGGTGTTCCAACGAGAACTGAACAGGGGGTTATTTTTTACCTTCCCTGTATTTTTAAGGCAACCCAAAATAACCATTCGATGTATTTTTATCTGCTAAATTCAAAAACTGAACCAAAACAACATTTGGACCAAAAACAAAAGACTTACGCCATGGATGAACTATTTTTTAAACTGGAACACCCTACATAACATTACATTTTTCCTATCTTAGGTTTTCATAAGCTATCGAATGACAGTAACTTCGAATTTAACCCGCGGATAAAATTAACCAGAACTTTTAAATATCCGGTTAAATCCATAGTTACTGTCATTCGATAGCCTATGAAAACCCAAGATAGGAATGTGCAAACCGTTTTCTTTGATCTCGGGCAGTTTAGATTTTAGAGCCTGTCAAAGTGACAATATGCCCGATTTTCAACTGCCAATATTTCGTAAACAGCTAAAGATAGGAATAGGATACTATACACGAAATGTGTTTAGATTTCTCTAGAGAGTCCAAAAATGTAGTAATATACAAAGTCTTGCCTCTAAAACTTGTTTTTTCGTTACAATTTTTAGCAGAAAAAAATAAATGGAATTGCTATTTTGGTTTGTTTTAAAAATAGAAGGAAGGTCAAAAATAAGCCCCTGTTCAGTCCCCGCTGGAACACCCTATAAAATGTCAAAGGGGACAAAATTAGAAGTGATTTAAGTTATGGACATTACACCTATGATAATACGGATCTTCAAAGAATCTCCGAAAACTTCAAACATGAAGATACCGGTAGTAATTTTTAACGATCAAGTTTCAGAATTGAAGTAGTACGTTATGCAACAAGTGTTGAAAATGGCACTATAATATTTCTTCGATTGCAAGAAATTGTATACTACACTGGTTTTAATTAAATACCTGCTTATTTGAAATTTGAACTCGCGAAGTTTTCTAGGTTTCTTTTCAATAATAGAAGTTTAAACAGTGCCTACCTCCTGTTGTCATTAAATAAAAAACAATTGAAATTGATTGGAACCGTCATAATTGGCGAAATATTGAAAGCCGTCTCCAACATTTCATGTGTCCCGTCGCCGTCGTGCAAATTTCGTTTCACCATGTGCAAAATCTGTTAAGTGACATCTAGTGTCAGTAATCGGTGAATCCAAAAGCATTGTTAAACATTAACAGATACAGTTAGGTTTAATTTTGGGCCATAGCTCAGGAAAAATTGAAAAGATCAAAAAATTGAGACGACAAATAGATAGGGAATTTCTAGAAAAAAATCTCCCTAAATGTTTCTCTGTTTCGAAAATATCGGGCAAATGGACTTTTCAGGGAAAATGTACAACCAAAGATAGATTTCCAGATAAAAAAAAATTATTGTTTTAATTTTTTTATAGAAGAGTCTATTATTATACAAAAACCTACGCCAAATTGGTCATTTTTGTGATTTTCAGTCTGGAAAATGTACTTTATGCATATGTGCCAACGCATAGCTATTTAAAAAAACACACGCAAAGTCTCAAACCTCGTGATTTCTGCTATAAAAGAGTCTTAAAACAATTTTTTCGTACGAGATCGGGAACTATGAGAAAATCGAGGTTAAATTGAAACATGCAGACAATCAAAAAATATTTTCAGTATTTCGCCAATTTTACAATAGATAGCTTTGCTTTAGATGCATTATGAGAGATTTGAACGAATACGCCTCCCAATATTTTGACCTAACGTTTTCATCGGAATATGTAGATTTATGCTAACCATATTTGCACCATCAAATGATCAATCTACCAAACTCTATTTTATACTAACTCTTTGCTTAATCAAGCGAAACCAAAAAGAAGCAAACCTGGGATCCTACTAGTCACGTTCGATTAATCAATACAATGGACTATGGGGAATAGGCTTACATTTAATAATTTCCATACTTTTATAGGTATTTATCAGATATGCCATGAATAAATTTTAAATTGTTTATTGTTATTCTATGATTATTTTCAAAAGAACACTTGATTTTTCTGTTATATCAGACTTTAAATGAGCTATGTATTCTTCGAATCCCGTTGCCCAACATATATTTGTTTACAGTCCATCCAATATCAAAAATTTCACTTTTTCCAATGTTTCAATTTTCTCCTTTGGAGTTACCTACTAATTTCTTAACTCCGAACTGAGCTTGGCATACTAATTTTAAACCTGCACTCCTAAAAATGTTTGGAATCCTCTAGTATACTGAGGATTATATGGTCCCTACAAAGACATATTTTGCATTTTCATCCTGATTACCGAAAGAAGTGGAACATGAATGATCTTCCTAATCGCATGTTTAATAATAAGTCTATCTATTAAGTTAGTATTGAAACCACTAACTATATATATTCTTAATTGTCTCTTTTCATAATATAACATTTCCTTACTGACTGGAAAATCAACCATACGGTGTACTAAGAAATTAAAGCTGGCAATTTTATGGTCGCAGTGGAAGAAGTCATTAGGAATATATTGGTTAGTGGCAGTATTTTTCTATAAATATCAAATTCTAGTTTGTTATTACCGTTTCTAATAACTAAAAAATAGTAGTTGGCCATTGTTCTCGAGTTCACAAGTAAATTTAATGATGAGGAAACCGCTGTTTAGTTTTGTTGCACAATCCATCAATGTTTGGTGAAAGCTAAATATTCTTGTGTGATTTCGTTATTAAAACTATTCTTCTCGAGTACTTCACTAGAGTATTGCAAGGTCTGTGGGATTGATACACTGGGGAACAATAAGCTAACAAGATTAAATTTTCACCTTGGTAGATTAAAATTCAATTTTGGGAACACAAAATTCACAAATTTTTGAAGCAATGCGTCCCACAGTCTCGGCAATAGGACCACTAACCTACAATACGTTCAAGTGGTTAGCAAACTAGTTTGATAATTTATCTATAAAGCAATAGGATTCAGGAGTACTAAATTTCTTAAATTTAACTACCAAAATTAAAGGTTCGAACCTTAAGGAGTTGAAATTTCATTCATTATTATACCATCTGGTTTATTCTCCACTTAGTAAAGAAAAATTTAATAGAGAAAAGGAAACAATTAAGAATATAGCGAAAGTAAATAGATTCAATAATAACATAATATAGATAAACTTATTAATAGGCATGTGTTAAATGATACCATTCGCGATTCAACTTATTTCATTAATCAGGATGAAAATACAAAATACGTCTCGATATCATATAATCCTTAGTACACCAGGCGACTACAAAAGTTTTCTAAGAACGTAGGTTTCAAATTAGTATGCCAAATTCAGAGAGAGGCAGGCGAAACATGGGTACCCCAACAAAGAAAAAATAAAAACGATTTTTGCGGCTCCAAACTCTAAAAGAGCTTGGGAGCTGCTAAATATACAACGTAAATGGATGGCCCAACGTAGGTTTGTAAAGGTAGTACCATCACGTGTCTGACTGCTACTTTCATATAATATATAACTCAATTCCTTACTATTCGTTCCCCGATTGCAACCGTTTTTGTGAACCATGCTTTTTCGAACTTTCTATTGTCGGTTGATAGGTAAAACTCAATATTGTTACCAAAATCAGATCCATGTTCGATATGCATTCCTGGTTCTTCACAAGATGTGAAAAAATATTCGAATTATGTAATTATTTAAAAAGTTATTAATATTTATAGTGTCCATTTTTTTGAATTATTCAGATATAAATAAATTTCTTTATTTTCTTATTATTTTAAAATTTGTAAATCCACCGTTTGGCTATTAGGTACTAGTAGAATGCACTCTTCTGAAGCTTGCACACGTGGCAACTGCCACCTTGCCACGCCCTAGTTACTTGGCGTGGCTCTTTTAATGAAAGAACTTAGTATAAGTGTAGTATAAGCTAAATAAAAATAATTTTGGACATAGCGTAAAATATAGCCCTGCCACGACATTTATTGACAAATGTTAAATATCGATTATGCTTATCAATATTACCCAATGGTCGACCAAAATATGTAATCCATAATTCTGAGCCGCGAACATACGACAATTGTCACTTCCGTGTGGCCACATTGATTTCGAATAATAATTATAATAAACACTGATGCCATATTTTGCAGCCTCATCTTACTTGTATGATTTTAAGAAATTATTGGGTGGCTCAAAGGGTAAAATTGAAACATTGGAGAAAAACAGAATTAATAAAACTGGATGTATGGACTGTAACCAAAAATATGTTGGGGAAACCAGAAGATAAATACAACACATAGCTCATTTAAAGCTATGGTAGAACAGAAAAATCAAGTGTTGCGGGGCATGCGTTTGAAAATAATCATAGAATAACAATTAAAAATTTAAAATTAATTTATAGTATATCTGGTAAAAGATTATGAGATGCATACGAAAGTATGGAAATTATTAAATCTAAGAATAGTTTCAATAGGGATAGAGAACCTATTCCGTATAGTCCTTTGTATTGGTTGATCGGGCGATTTGTAGGTTCCCAAGATTGGTTCTTTTTTATTTCGCTTGATTAAGCAAACATTTAGTATAAAACAGAGTTAGGTAGACGCGAGACGCGCTTCGGGTGCGATAGTTCTGTTTCGGTATTGTGAATAAAATTGTGTTGTAATACACTAAAGTGCTCGAAATCTCATTGGATACAGTTTGAAGCCGGAAAGTGGCTCAGGATTGGAAAATGTGAACCATTTATAGTAATAAGAGCCAGTTTCTGGTGGATTTTATGACAGACTTCAAACTAAAATTTTACTTGTAGCAAATAGTTGAATACAGTTTTTGTGGTAAATAAGTTCTGGCAAGTAGTTTCAAATCATATAACACAAAAAAATTGTATATTATTTTATATGGAGGAAAAGTAATACTTTTCATGGCGCGCTCGTGTTTAACAGCCGAACGGAGTGAGGCTGGTAATAGAGAGCAAGCCATGAAAAGTAACTTTTCCTCCAAATAAAATATGCTGTTTTTTCTTCAAATGTCGACAAATTAATGCAAAAAGTCTCTTTTTAATAGTAATAATAATTATTATTAAAGATAAGTGGGTTCGCAAGGCGGCTTAGACCGGTGCGGTGTCGGTGAATAGGCTCAGGTTGTTGCTATAGTAATGTAACATAAATCTGTCAGTGGACACTGTCAACAATAATTATATTTTTAAAATTGCGTTTTCGATTGCGTTTTAATTCCGTATTGATAAGCAGTTATTGGGTAAGTTCGATTAAATAATAACCAATTTGTTCCTAAATTAATGATTTTTAGAAATGCAGTCACACATTGAGTGATAAATACAAATTTTAGTTTAATAACTCTTGAGTTGTTGACGCTTATTTTGATGTTTGTTTGTATTGCATCTATGTTGCTATGATAACACTTTTACCTCCGCCGGCGGAAAAGTGAAAAGTAAAGCTCCGGCGGAGGAAAAACGAAACTTCACTGCCGCCTACACAGTCGAGTAATGACGGATTTACTGACGTTTGAAGAAAAAATGTATTTTATAATATTAGTATCGCATTGTTGGAGTTTTCACTTCTGTCATTATCGGTACACACGGCTTTTTATGAACTGATGATCTGTTCATGTCATTACACCACGTATTATCGTTTGCTACGCCATATTTTGCAGCCTCATCTTACTTGTATGATTTTTAGTGAATAATGAAAAAGTAGTAGTTTCTATACATTGACTGGTATTGGATGAAATACATATTTTACCTTTATATTAAGTATAAAAATAATACAAACCGGTAGTTTATTCCCGTACTATTAATGATCCTACCATATAATAGAATAGAATATAAATATGCCGATCAGAATTTAATTTTATTTAGTTCGACCTCAAATTATATACAGCGCCACAAAATTTCATATAGTGTAATCATTAGACCAGAATTCTAGTGTCCAGTGGGGGCTTGATCCTTGTACATGGCCCGCAAAACCGTAATTTATAAAACGCAATATTACATGTATGTTGAAAACATATACGTTATACATGTTGAATGGTCGGCGTTATTGCATTAGTCGCGGTTTCGTAATTGCTATTTGTTTAGAATTGTATTTTTGTTTTAAATTTGAAAATTATGCGCTGTGAACTTTATCACAGCCGAGCGAACGAAACTAAAATTACTGCCTAATGTGCGTCAAATGGCCATTTTGTGAACCTATCGTGCGTTTCATAATAAACACGGCAATGAAAACACTAAAAAATATAATTGTATTTATTATAATTATTATAATAAGTATGGCAGGAACGTCAAACTGGTGAGAGGAGTTTGATTACGGGGAGTGACGCCCCCGCCATTCCG
>MU181933.1:318901-330437 GCA_016904865.1 Pissodes strobi | reverse complement strand
GTTTGTGACAAGAGGGGCTGCATTGTATTGGCTGGCAGGAACGTCAAATTGGTGAAAGGAGTTTGATTACGGGAAGTAACGCCCCCGCCATTCCGAGTTGCCATGCGATATGGCACATCAAATCCCATCGTCCTCCCCCAGGCTGGAGAACACCAAAGTACAAAGTTTGGAGCTGATCAATGACAGTTTGTGACAAGAGGGGCTGCATTGTATTGGCTGGCAGGAACGTCAAACTGGTGAGAGGAGTTTGATTACGGGGAGTGACGCCCCCGCCATTCCGAGTTGCCATGGGATATGGCCCATCAAATCCCATCGTCCTCCTCCAGGGTGGAGAACACCAAAGTACAAAGTCTGGAGCTGATCACTGGGGAGTGATCCAACAAACCCCATTTTTACCCCTGTCAGACTAGGGACCGCCAAAGGAATGAGTCTGAGGCCGATGCTTCGAGTGGAAGCGGCCCTAGGTGGTAGATGCATAAGCCTACTCGCATCATCCGGTGAAAGACCACCCCACCAGAATTGGGAAGCGCTAAGTGGTTTTCCCAAATCACGTTCCACTTCCGCGCTGGTGGTCCCGGGTTCCACAGTAGGAATATATGGACATGATGGTGCTTCCAGGATCAAAATATTCCGGAAGTAAACTCCCCGGCCATTCGGATCTCCGGGCGCTAGGTGGCCCTGGGAGCCCTTCATTCCGGATTTCACAGACAGCAAAGATACCGAACCAATTTAGAATAGGTTTCTGCAATATAAGAGGCCTAAATACAAACATCATAAATTCGGTACACCAACATCTACAAGCAAATAGACCACACATATTAGCCCTTACAGAAACACAAGTATGTTCTACAACAACAGTGAACTACCTCTCCTGGTTACGACTTACATACCCGATTTAGATATAAGTTCGGAATATGCCTTTTTGTCCGAAGCGACCTTTCATGTCACCGCGAGGAAACACTAGAACCGAACAACCTTGACGTCATGTGGCTCAAGTTCACCGCCAAGGGGTTAACCAAGTTTATATGTTGTCTCTATCGCCCTCCGAGCGATAGAGCCTACCAAAGCTTTTTCTCAACGCTGGATACCACTTTTGACTCAATACAGGTCGATCACCCCAGTTCAGAAATAATCGTTCTGGGAGAATTCAATGCCCACAACACCAACTGGCTCAAACATCACAACAAGACCGACAACGAAGGTAGAGAAGCTGAAGCATTTGCCATCAGCTGCGGGCTTATTCAACTTGTAGACGAACCAACCCGAATCTCAGAGAGGGGCGAATTCGCCGCCCTCCTGGATCTTTTTCTGACCACCAATCCTGACCAATACAAGGTTACAGTTGGTCCGCCATTAGGTACCTCCGACCACAAACTTATTACAACGGTTTGTGAATTGCCACTCATACACAAGGATCCACCAATGCATCGCATAATCTGGCATTTCAATTCTGCAAACTGGGACGATCTAAGGCAGTTCTACCTAGATTTTCCTTGGCTCGACGTCTGCTTTGCCACTGACGACCCGTCAGACTGCTGCGAAGAGATCATGCAAGTAATCTCTTCAGGAATGGAAGCATACATCACAAATTCCATCAAGTTACCATCAAAAGGAAAGCCATGGTTCGACAAAAGATGCGAAAGAGCTGTAGGAAGGAAACAGCAAGCCTATAAGTACTGGCAGCAAAATCAGACCGCTGAAAATCGCAATTATTTTATCGAAGCGAGAAACGAGTGCAAGCGTGTGATCGACGAAACTAAGGACAAACAGAATCAAAGGATCAGGAATAAACTTTTGCAATGACCCAGTGGTTCCAGGAATTTCTGGTCGGTAGCAAAGGCAGTAAGTAACAACTTTAAAAAAACATCTCTCCCACCTTTGACGGACGAACGTGGCATCACGGCGACTACAGCCGAGGAAAAAGCAAACATGCTCGCCAAAATGTTTTCATCGCACTCTACCTTAGACGTGCCCCAAGGCAAGACTGTCCCCACTATACCGAACATCAGCACCACCATGACAGAAGTCAAGTTTTCTCATCGTGATATTCGCAAAATCCTTAAAGAACTAGATACGCAAAAGGCATCAGGACCGGACGGAATACCTGGCATCGTGCCAAGGAACTGCGCCAACGAACTAACACCCGTTTTTTCCAGGCTTTTTTCTCTTTCTTACAGAAAAGGCATTTACCCATCCTCTTGGAAAGTCGCTCGAGTGCAACCTGTTCCAAAAAAAGGCAAGAAAACCACGCCCTCAAACTATCGCTCAATTGCCTTGCTTCCAATAATCTCCAAAGTCATGGAACGTGTAGTCAACCAGCAACTACTCAAGTACCTCGAGAGCAACAGAATAATCAGCGATAATCAATACGGCTTTCGCAAAGAGAGATCGACAGGAGATATATTGGCCTATGTCACTCATATATGGAGTAGGGCAATTGAAAACTACGGAGAGTCTCGAGCGATTGCGTTGGATATTTCAAAGGCATTCGACAGAGTTTGGCATGACGGACTGCTCAACAAACTGCCGTCCCTGGGACTGCCCGCCTCTCTCTGCAGCTGGCTGGCCAGTTTCCTTAAGAATCGATCCCTACACGTTGCAGTCGATGGACACATCTCGGACACATTCACCATCAAGGCGGGCGTGCCTTAGGGCGCAATACTTTCACCAACTCTGTTCCTCATCTATATTAGTGACCTGCTGATCGAAACGAATAATCCTGTTTACAGTTTTGCAGATGACAGTACCCTTGTCTCCCACTTTAGATCAGAAAAACCCTTACCAGCGACTGAGACTCATCACCGCAGGCAGGAGCAGATTACAGCAATTAATCAAGACCTTTAGAAAGTTCAAACTTGGGGCGACCGAAATTTGGTCCAGTTCAATGCAGCAAAGACCCAAGCAGCAACGTTTACTAAGAGGGCCAATACAGCGGGCCCTGACATCACTATGGCAGGATTGGCCATTCCTTCATCCTCGTCAATCGGGCTGCTGGGTGTCTCGGTCAACAGCAATATGACATGGCATGACCATGTTGCTAACATCGCAAAATCAGCCTCCCAGAAGCTTGGTGCGCTATTTCGCAACAAAATACTCTATACACCGCAGCAGTTGCTCTTGCTGTACAAAGCGCAAATAAGACCGTGCTTAGAATATTGCTCACATATCTGGGATGCCGCACCAACGCATACCCTAAAGCTGCTGGATTCCATTCAGAAGAGGGCTGTGCGTCTCGTCGGCGATCCGGAGTTGACCCGGAATCTGGATACTTTCACGGCAGATGTTCCCAGGATTTGGCCCGCATAATCCCGCCCCTGGCAACTCCTGTCAGACATTCCCGACAGACGACAGGAGCGCACCAGTTCGTCGTACAACTAGATACACCTAGAACATCGCTTTACCAGAACTCCTTTGTCTGGCGCACTGCATCACTGTGGAACTCACTTCCAGGACATCTGTTTCCCACTGATTACAACCTACTAATATTCAAGAACCGTGTCAATCAACATCTTCGCACACACACCGCTCGTCGAGCGCCATAGGATCTCCCTTTAGTGTGTGTGCCACTGCCATAAAAAAAAAATTCGAAATCAATGTGGCCACACAGAAGTGACAATTGTCGTATGTTCGCGGCTCAGAATTATGGATTGCATATTTTGGTCGACCATTGGGTAATATTGATAAGCATCATCGATATTTAACATTTGTCAATAAATGTCGTGGCATTTTTTACGCTATGTCCAAAATTACTCTTATTTAGCTTATGAAGCTCCAAGTTCTTTCATTAAAAGAGATTTAACTTCACTGAATTGTATTGTATGCGTCAAAATTATTTAACTGCAGAGCCGCAACTAGTAACTAGGGCGTGGCAAGGTGGCAGTTGCCGCGGGTGCAAGCTTCAGAAGAGTGCATTCTACTAGTACCTATTAGCCAAACGGCGGATTTACAAATTTTAAAATAATAAGAAAATAAAGAAATTTATTTATATCTAAATAATTCAAAAAAATTAACACTATAAATATTAATAACTATTTAAATAATTACATAATTCGAATATTTTTTCACATCTGGTAAAGAAACAGGAATGCATATCGAACATGGATCTGATTTTGGTAACAATATTGAGTTTTACCCATCAACCGACAATAGGTTTCAATAGTTTGAAAAAGCATGGTTTACAAAAACGGTCGCAAACGGGGAACGAATAGTACGGAATTGAGTTATATATTATATGAAAGTAGCAGTCAGACACGTGATCCTACTACCTTTACAAACCTACGTTGGGTTAGTCGTTTATTTACGTTGAATATTTAGCAGCTCCCAAGTTCTTTTAGAGTTTGGAGCCGCAAAAATCGTTTTTATTTTCTCTTTGTTGGGGTACCCTTGTTTCGCCTCTTTTTTACTTCCCTATCTTAGCAATTAATACACCAAGAACATTTAATACACCTATTAAATTAACGGAACCAAGTGAAGAAAGATCATCTTAATTTCCTTCAAGCTCATTATGAACATAGGTAAGTTTAAGTCCTTTTGTTAAACTCTACATATACTTAATTATGCCACCTTTTATAACTTGTAGTACATCCAGGACCGTAATTCACGAATCAGTTCATCGATTAATATATTAGTCCAGAGTAATTGAATGTCATACCTGTCACTTATCACAGACAACACGCCAGTTATAATTTGGAGTCCCAATGTTAACATACTACTGGCGAATATTTAATTACCGAATTTTGGGTTGTTGTACGTTGTCCCTGACATTTATTGCACTGTTCTCTTCTCATAATATTATATTAGTCCATAACTCAACGTAACAACGATTACGATAATAACGAAGATTTTAAAATGGGAAACAAGTAAAGCAATATAATTAAACACCAAGGCAAGCCTAAAGAGCACAGTCCAGGAGCGGAAACACAGTTCCTAAAAACTCCTGTCGGACATCCATGGATTTTGTCAATTAAATATTGACTTAAGTCATTACCCTCTCTACAATCTATCGTTTCAATACCGATACATTATTATTCGCGAGTGCGTACATCTGAATATTCCCATCCACTCAGGCATCACATAACAGCATATAATTCAATTTTAACCAACTATCGTATCATACACCCGGGATATTCAGTTGAACGTATTTAAATAATTAAAAATTCGGGAGTACGTATCATTCCTACGGCACTACAATCCGTACCATTTATCATTTATTTCTCAACTAGATGACTTCATAATGAAGGTACCCTTCAGATAGTGTCGTGCCCATTGACTGTAATTCACCAGATGTCCTTAACTTTACTACAAGAATGAAACAAATGCTAGTGACCTATTTAATAGCTGTAAAGTTCGGAAAATATTTGAAATTTCAATCTGTTTGTCTAGACTTTTTTTGATTATTTTTAATTTTTATTACTAAAATTTAAAGTTTGGGGATCAGAGCTCGTGTGACCAGGATAGCATAAAGCATGACTAAAATTAATAGAACCCATTTTTTTTCTTTGATATAATTCCCCGTACCATTTCCGTGTAATTGTGCTTACCTGGAAGAATTTCGTTAATTGATTTTTCTCCCTCAGGTCTCTTAGCCGTTCCCCGAGTATTCATATTTGCTGTTTATTTATTTGTTAAGTTTCACAGGCGAACCTTTAAAAGAATAATTTTTTAAACTAATTTAAAATTTTAGTTTTTCATTTCAAGAAATTATTTAGTAGTCGGACAGAGTATCGTTCGTACCTTTAAAAGAATAATTTTTAGAATAAAGTTCTTTGCTGTTGGCTGCCTTTTATATCGAACCTTCCCCTGTATCCATTCAACGCAACGTCACACATCCTCCTTGCCTTTTACTTGACTTACGGTATCTTCACCCTTATTGCGCGGTAATATTGGAACCTAATTTCCTTATCAAACGTCAAGAACTTTAAGTGGTTCTAGCAAGCGCAATGTAAGCCCACGACTTTTCTTGTTTTAAGTCCCGTTAAAATTTACCATTGGAATATTATTATAATATATATGCATATTATTTATAATGCATTCATATTAAAATCTATTTTACTGAACATAATTTGTCTTGCTGGGTTTTGTCTTTTTTTTGGAAGGAAACAGTTGACACTTCACACTCCCTCAATTTTAAAATATAAATTTTGGAAAAATGCATTAATTTAAAATTAAAATAAATCACTACTATTAATATCTAAACTAATGACCCCGGTTTGCTTCGTTTCATTTTAAACCCTCTGTTGCTCCTCGCCATGAAAATTCTGTAAATCATAGAAAAAATTATATACGGTTAAGGACATTTGATAAAATGTTAAATGAAGGTGGGTTCATTGACGACCATTTTAAAGGTAACACATGATGCTATCTTATATTGTATAAAGAAATATCGACGCGCTTAGTTTCGGTCACCCTAATTGTAGAAAGTTTTTAAATGCAATACAGTTGATCAGCCACTATGATCCCATTATTAAAAATCACATTGAAAATCGTGATAAAGGTCAGGTATTTTATTTTTCAGCAGCGATACAAAAAGAGCTCATTGGTTTAGCTGCAAAAAGTTAGAAGCCATATTATTCAAAATACTAAATAAGCAAAATAGTTTTGAATTCTGGTTGACTACACCACATAGGTTTATCACCAAGAACAAAATGATTCAGATAATACGTTATGTTAGCGTAGACAATAATAAAAATTGCACCATGGAAGAAAGTTTCATTGATTTATTAATACAAACGAAAAAGTGGAGAAGATCTTGCCAAAGAAATCGAAGAAAAGCTTGCTGCTGATGGGCTAGACATATTGAATATCAGAGGGGAATTGTATGATAATGGTTCCAATACGGCTGGTTTATACAAAGGTGTTCAAGCGAGAATTCTGCAAGTAAATGACAAGGCAATATTCATTCCGTATACCGCGCACAGCCTTCATTTACTAGGAGTTCAGGCTACTCAAGCGTCTCCAAAAATACAAACTTTTTTTTGGAACTGTGCAACAGGTATATAACTATTTGTTAATTCTACTGATCGCTGGGAATTAATAAAGTCTGAACTCAAATTAACTTTAAAAGAAACAAGTTATACACGCTGGTCGTTGAATACGAATTCCGTCCATGCTTTAAGCTTTCAATTAATCAACTAATTAAAATTTTCGAATATATTTCCTCAAAAAGCAGTAAAAATGACAGTTGCACAAGCCAAGTCATTGTTCAATTTGATAAAAAAATTAACTTGTTGGTTATTTAATATTTTGGGACAAGATTTTACGTAAAATAAACCAGATAAACCTTTCTCTGTAAGATAAATAGCTTTACATTTCTAAACGTGTCCAAATGTTAGAAGGACTTTTATATGAAATAAAACAGTATAGAAACGATTTTCTTGAATTTATTTTTAGAGTTTCAGAGTCCAGGACCTACGAAATAGGTATTGATATGGTACTAGGATAACATAGAAGAGGAAAAAACAAAAATCTGTTAAGGAAGCAGACGACATATTTGAAAATTGAGCTCCTGCAAGTTATTGATTTAATTATAGCACAAATTTGGGAATGATGTATTGCCCTTAATACTGTAACAGATGATTTTAGTTTTCTCAGCGTCCGAGTCATCTATCTGAGAAAAATTAAAAAATAAAGCTACACTGCTTGGTAATTTTATCGAAATGATACCTTTAGAGGCAATGTATGTATGACTTATCTCTTGACAATATTTATCCTAACATACAGAGGGCTTTAAGAATATTTTTAAGCCGTCCATTGACTTCGGCTACATGTGAGCGTTCCTTTAGCAGTTCATAGAGTCCTATTTAAAGTCCACTTTCGGACAGGGAAAATTACTAGATGTAACGATTCTCTCAATCGAGTTATCGATTTTCCTTAATTTTAATTATGACGAAATTATCGAAGTATTTGCAGCGTTAAAATCTAGAAAAGTTATAAGTTAGGCTTCCGCAAGTTCATGCGTGCAATGCATTTCACTTTATTTTTTGTTTCATTAGTTTTAGTGTACCTAGTGTACCTATTTATTCCTTACTTCTTTTGTTGCTAATAATATGTTTATTTATTGAGAACTTGTTATTTAAAGTTGCTTTTGGTGGTATTTATATCAATAAAAATTAATTTTTATTTTAGTCACTTTTTCTTGTTTTGATAAAAATTTTATAATTAGTATTTTGGTAACATTAGATATGGGGCATGCGGCGCAAATTGATAGTCTGCCACAGGCGCAAAGTCTAGTTACGGCCCTGTTTAACTCTACCATAAGACGGGACGCACTTGGGATATGTTTAACTGAAAGGTGTTTCTTGTCATAATAATTGAATCTGTAATGCTAACAATATAAATGCTCGTTTGTAATATTATCTCTTATCTTGTACTAGTATAAAAAGCCAATATATTTTATTTTGAGATTAAGTGAATTAAAATAGTATTACAGCAAGCAAATTCCTTGTTCTTGCTGCTAACTTATACCTGAAGTTTTGACTAATTGAGCTAACTAATTTTAATTTTTCCCTGAAGATGTAAAGTTACATATTCTAGAGGATATGCTATCGTTCTTAGTAATTTCCAGCTTTAGTTGCTCTATAATAACTTAAACAATAGCGGTCGTTGCATATGTGAACATAGAACTTCTCTAACCTGAAATATCAAACTCGCTCGTAATGCCAATAGTTCAGTCACTTCCGTTAAATATTTATTATTTTTTCACTATACGAAGCTCCATGAGCTAAAACCTACGTTTTTTAAGCTAGTTTCTAATACAGGATTCCTGTATTTAATTACTTTATCGTTATAGATAAGCTGACGTTATTTCCCTCAAATAGAAAACTTCTAGCGGCAACTTTTATATTCAGAACAAAGTAGAATATTGTAACGTGAAGAGAAATGAATACTCGTTCTACTTTGATACTAACCGAAAGTTTATTGAACGTCTAACCAAAACTAACCAAAAGCACCAAAACGGGCTAAAACGTTTCGGAACAGGTTACAAAAATGAAAGTAAGTTAAAACTAACCAGAACAAACAGAATTTTGACGACTAACCAAAACCAACCAAAACTAACCAAAAACATTAAATTTGATTACAACCCGGTTCAAATAGCTGCAATAAATTGGAATGAAGTGAAACTAACCCAAAATTGATTGAACCACTAACCAAAACTGACCATAAGCGCTAAAACGGGCTAAAACGTATCGCAGAACAGGTTACAAAAATTTAAGTAAGTTAAAACTAACCAATAACAACCGAATTTTGGCGACTAACGAAAACAAACCACAAACGAAAAATAAACTATTAAAAGGGAATACCACTACTCGCTACCAGTTTTTTCTGCTTGTTTCTTGGATACGATTTCTTTTAATGTTTTCTTTCAATTTTGCCTATCTTATAAAAAATTTACAGTTTTTGAAAAAAAAAACGGAAAAGTTTGGATTTCTAGAGCCTGTGAACTCATGTTTTATCTTAAATTTAAAATACTATTGCAAATTAAATACATTTCATATTATACTTAAACTTACATATTGATGAAATAAAATAATTTTTGGTAAAGAAATTAACTTTAAATTTTTAACATATTGGAAATAGATATTCTTTTCATTATTTTCAACATTCTCTATAGTGAAAACGAAGCCGTTTAGAGCCTTTTTCTCTTAAAATTAGGAACTGATTAATTTCTGAAACTTTGTTTACTTACTTCAGTAACATCCTGTATATACCAAAAATTAACAGCGAATTCTAAACTCGAGGATATGAAGAAAGGTTTATATAAATATATGTTCTCAAATGCCTCCTTTTAGAGATGCAGGGTGTTAAACAATTATTTTCAAACCAGTTTTTCTTAAATATCTCTGAGACGATTTTACTAAAGATTGTATCGAATTATAGCGCTAAATATTTTTGCCTGTTAACAAGGTACAATTTTTTTAAAGAAATAAATGTCATGACACTAATTTTTCCAAAATTGGAATATTTTTAAAGCCTCATCAATTTTAAATAAACATAGATATCGCTGTAATTTTTGAATTCTTACCTAATAACTGATAGCATAATATCACCAAAACAAAAAGGTGAATACTTAAAATAAAGTAATACGAGTGATTACAGTGATGGCGAGAATATCGCTGATAATCCAAAAAATCGGAAGAAAAAAGAAAACCCTTTAGATTAATAAAAGTAATTCAATAGATTCAAGAAATTTAAGTCTAGCAGAAATAAATAAAATAATTGGCGCTATCGATTCTGCAAAACAAGGAAAACCGTAGTTAAAAAGAATTTCGGATATGAAATCAAATATTTGATGATCCTAGCTGCGCTTTTAATCAGACAAGGCCAGTAATGAGGACGCTTCTCTCATTATGCAATCAAGAAATTGATGAAGTTATAAATAAGGACAGTATACAGACGATAGTTGGAAAAAACGACGTAAATCGGAAAATAGTCCAGTAAGTGAAATTTCTACAATTCAGAAATGTACAGATGAAACTAATAGCGGTGTTGTCACTTTAATGATCGATGATCAATTTCATACGCAAATGTCTGACATTATTAGTATATAAACTCGGTGTTTTGGAAAGAAAATATTACTTTAAAATACCAAACAGGAGTGTATAAAAAAGTCTACAGCTACAGCGGAAAATAGGTATTTATTCTTAAAAAATATGGGCAAATCAAAAAGCATGAAACTTTAATCAGAATACATGATGTAAATGATGCAAAAAAGCAGAAAAGCAATAAAAAATAATCTCAATACGAGAGAAACCAGCGGAGAATTTAGAAATATAAGACAATTGAAAAGTGGTGCTATCATAGAAAGTTCAACAACAAAAATTAAGAATTGCATTTCAGAACAAGACGCATTATAAGCCAAATAATTTCAATATTATGACCCAATGCTTTTCGTCACGACAGCAGAAAAAGGAATTTCAAATGAAGCGTTCATTGAAGAAATTACCAGGTTGACTAAAGAAATCAAGACAGAATTGGGATATAAGATTAACGAAAAAATCCAAGTTGTCGCTAAGAAAAAATGTAGAAATGTAAGAAAACCAAATTTAATATTGCAGGCTCCTCCAGAAATTGCGAAAATGCTTTTAAAAAAGAAAACAATTCATTTTGACTTTGTGAAAGTGTATGTACATGAATTTTGGTTATGGTTATGGATATGTGGCGAAATATTGCAGTAAAAGGCGATGTTGTCCTTAATATGGAGACGAACATGTAAATAGTAAATATAAAAATGCAGTTTAAGGATGATTAATGCTACTATTCGACAAAGGGTGCAAATTGTGCTATATACAACAGACGCTTGGATAGGTACAGAAACCAAATTAATCATACGCAGCTCTTTTTATGACTGAATGTACAGGGTGGCCCGTTTAAGAGGGGCCTATACCTTATCTCGAAAACTACGGGGGTTGGAAAAAAAATTTAAATAAAAAAGTTGTTCCTAGTAAAATGATCTTTATTTTTTTTGTATTGTTTTAATCGTCACTTTTTTATATACAGGATGGTCAAAGAAAGTTACACTTTTTTAAATGAAACACCC